>DWOA01000164.1:0-10151 GCA_018250715.1 Telegonus anausis annetta | reverse complement strand
GAACTCTTGCGGGGTTTCTGGAGATAAAAAGTGCAAGGGTCGGTAAAGTTGCTGCTTGTTTTATTTTAACGTTTGTTATGAACGTGAGTGATAGTTCGGCGCGCTTTGTGGTGGTCATATTTCACGCGGCGGGCAACCCTAGCACCTGAATGCACGGTTGCCATAATTCTCCGCGCACATTCGAGCTAAATTGCAACCCGCTCTCCGTTCCCACACATCATTTTTCTAATTCCCTCCGAACTCTGCACTTCGCTTTAATAACATTTCTCTGAAACCGAACCTAGTGTATTAATGATGTAATTTCGTATCGTATTACTTAAATGCTTTCATTATTCGCTCTATTTTTAATGTTGCATTAACGTTCAATTTGCCTTAATGTAAAACAATTTAACGCCGCATTCCGGAATGGTTAAAAAGGTCTCAGTTTTTGTAGCGTTCAAATCCGCTTCTGCGATTCTCACAACAGTGCAACATGTAACACTATGCAACAACGTCGATGTATCCTAACAAAGAAATCGTGCCAACAAACTGAGCCACTCCTAGTCGTTATCTGAAAACTACAATTTTCGATTTCCATCGGCACAGAATGCGGAATGTATCGATGTTTAATATATTATTTTCGTTGGCCGACTAAGTTAGGTACGTACGCGTTTTATCATTTAGATTTATTGCACAGATACGATCGGTCGGTGTAAGCTTACCCGTTGAATTGTGTGCACTATGCGGTATTCCGGCGTCGGTCTCATCGTGTACGTCAGGATAAAACGAGAACCTATTTCGGACCATCAATAAATCGTCTATTTACAACATGAGGCCATTTACATTCCGCTTATGTGAATATCTCCGATGTTATTAAACCGGTCAATCTTACTTCACTTCAACAATAGCTCAGTATTAACCCGCTGTAAACAAAGGAGCCGAAACTCAGATTGGAGATAACTCGCATCTCATTACCCGATATCCTTTATCGCTGACACCCGAAGAACAATCGTATCGGAATACCATACGCCACGAAATTAGTCTGGATCGATCGTTTTTATGTACCTTTTAATTTTGTTTCGCGTCTGGTTTAATTTTATCTGCTGTCGGGATTGCCGGCTTAGGAATGTAACGTCGGGGCAAAAAGAAAAAGAGGCATACACGGAGAGAAATAAATAAAGGATCTGGTCGCCGGTGAGGTTTCCCAGCGTGCCTCCGTCCACCATTACATCGCCTTGATGAATGGAGTGCGGGTTTTTATACGTTTTCAGGTTTACGCGTTTCAATGCTTCCTTAGTTCTTGTTTGTTGAGGCTAGTTAAAACTCTTAATCAATCACCCAACGGGCGCCAACGAGCCAACAGTGAATCACGTTTTGAACAATGAAATCTCACGTTTGAATGCGGGCGTCAAACGCCGACGGTAACAGGTCAATTTACTCCCAGTCCTTTCCCACGCTGATAAACAGATACGCTTTTACCTAATCAAATTAAATTGTGTTTTATCCTTTCTAGATTACGTTCTCGTTAACCGTCTATTTTCTTTTGTAGTTTGTGTAACTATTTTCTTGACGTATTTTTGATAAATAAGTAGGTACCGTTCACTCCGATATGATAATAGCATTCATTAGTTAGGTAATAACGGTGTTAGGTTATTTATTTCTCAAAAGATAAGCAATAATAACGTTGATATACGTATTATATTCATATAATTTTTAATATTTGTATCTAACACATTATTAGTGTAATAGTATTCTTCTTCAGTATTTAACCAAATCCTTTCTTTCCAGACACGTTAATCGCGCGTATGACGAAGCAAAGCATAGCTGATGTCGGAGGTCCTTGGGTGGAAGAGGAGCAACGCTGGGGAGGTCCAGGGGGTGCGCATCTCAGGCTCTCGTACCGGGTCACCTGCGCCGCGCACTACTACGGACCTGGCTGCGAGGTGCTGTGCAGGCCGAGGGATGACGCCTTCGGACATTACACTTGCTCCGCCACTGGCGAGATTGTCTGCAAGCACGGATGGACTGGAGACTACTGCTCGAAACGTAAGTTTTTTTAAATATCTAAATAATACAATTTGTAAGATGTAAACTAGTATCAGGCATTGATTCTATATTATGTCACACTTACGTATAATAAATATTTAAAGTAAAACTTATATTTCAAATTTTCCTAAAGTCAATCGAAGAAATAATTTTCTTACATTAATTAAATAGCAAATGGACAATTCTGACACTAATAACAGAGATCTTAACTAACGAAAATGTATGCAAGTGCAACCAAACATTTCTGTTAAAGTTCACTACACGTATAAAAATTCGCGTAACTTCCTGGGCTTTTAAATAGTCCATTAAATTCCCCCTTCCTCATTAAACTCAGATGTGACCAATTTTGGACTGACATCCTCTCTGGCAATTTAACCTGACCTTTATGTGGTCCTGGTCACGCGTGACTGACTCATCTAGGTCAAGGATCCTGGGAAAAGCATCAGAATGTAGATTAAATCTAGGAATTGTGTACAAAAATCTTAAGATATTTTTATACTGTAACATCGCTTATAAATTGCCTTTGTAGTGTAGACCTTTTTGCGAAATAGGTATAACAACTTGAAATAAATTTAGAATATAGGTATATAGTTATAAACTTGTCTAGGTAAATATCCACGTAAATTTAAATGACAGACTCATAAAACGAATGCGTCAACTGAGCAAGTTGGACAATTGTAATTTTTCAACACGATTCGCGAATGGTAATGACCTTAATTAAAATATCTAAGCGTTCTAGCGTCATTCGTTAATCCCAAAATTGTATTCGTATTGTCTCATGCTAGAAAAAAATCTTATTGAATATAAAAATAACATTATACCAAGATTATACCAAGTTGCTGTTGACCGAATAACATCTCTTAATTTTTTTGTTTCTATTGTTCAAAAGAACTATGAAGAACAATTTGAACTATGGAATGTTTATTAGTTATTGTTCCACCAAAAAAATTAGTTTCCACGTCATTATAATTAATTCTTATCATTACCACGGGTTCAGTAACTGGCACGTAAGCTACATTTTAATTTGTTGATCCATATCTTTCCTCCGTTAAAGTTTATTATGCAGAGCAATAAACCAAATAGACGAAATTTAAACTCGTCCAAAGGGCACAACGGTATTACCTTACATAGTTGCACTAAAAGAAAATTACTAATGAATTATGCATTAAAGTATTATTAATTCATCCGAACTGCCCTTTAAGAAATGCGGAGCAAAGAAGCGATCGTTCTTTGAATATGGTCATTGAATTTAAAATCGCTTCATACGTATAATTTCCGTTTAACATAGGGGTATGTTTCTGGCTCTTTCTCTCTTCACAGTTCACGTATAGGACATCTCGTTCAAAACCTGAGCACACAGTGGTGGATGAATGAGTGACAAAACAATATTCGTTGGCGCGTCACATAGTTTACTGCGAGCGTGTGACCGCTGCCAGTGTGGTCTGTTTGCCTTCGCCGCTGGTAAACAAAAGCAGCGAGATGGCTGTCGTCATTAGCGACATTCATCAATGTCCGCTCACTTTTACAATTGTACAGTAATTAAATTATTACCCAAATACGATTCATCAATAAAAGCTGATAAGCGATAGAAAGCTGAGCAAAGAAAGATTAGACCCGCAGATTAGACGCTTTTACCGTCTCGTATCAGCCGATTTGCAATTTTAATTCGCGTTCATAAAAAGCATCTAAACGTTTCAAACGTCATTACGTGTTTCTGACGTATGTTAAACACATCGCGTCTCGTATTGTAAAACAAAGCGGTGCGTCTCAAGATGCATTGTGGCCGGATGTCGCGTCGCAATCTCTGCAGCCCCACCTGCCGCGGCGTTCCCACACTCCGGCGCCGCAAAAAAACGCGCCAGACAGAGACGCACGACCTCGCGCCGCGTAGCGCCCTCTCGCTCGCACGCCAGGGCTGCGCGGACCTCTCCTCTAGTGCCTCCACGCGACGGGATAACCACGAAATCACAATTTTCTGGTAAAAGTAAACAGTTGCGGTGGCGTTAATGACGACTATTCGTGATACGGCAGAATTTCTCGTGACATTCCTAAAATGTGTATTCAATTTCGGAGACATTATTTATTAAATTGTAGTTAATGAGCACGTCTAAGCCCTGCCAACCCTACCCCTCGAGTTGTATTGGCGATTACGAAAATGTAAAAGCGAGAGAAGCAGCCATAATGAAATGAAAACAACGCTACGTTCGCACACACACAGGCGCGCGGGCCGCAACACAAGCGCAACGAACCGGGTCAAAAACACCTTTAAACGAGAACCGAACACCAATCGAAATAAACTTTGTACTTGACCGTGTCATGAGACTTGCCTCACATCTGCCGAACGGTATCTGGCCTTCTGGGAAAGCTTAACGATCCCGAAAACTTATTTGCATGTCCCGACAACATTATCTCCAGCATCCAGCTCTCATTCTTAATGATAGGGTAAACATCGCGAAAGAACCCCTTCACGGCCGCTCAATTTCGCCTAATTGTCGACGAGAGTGGAGTTCTCACGAATATTACCTTCTGTATTGAATCGCGAATCCCACGCGCACCTAATTTCCGCCTCGAATAGAAGCAGATGTGGGACGGAGCTGTTAAATATTTGCCGATTCCCGCACACGTGCATATCATCCGGGAAGGTCGCTTTTTGTCACTGCCACCAGCTCCGAGAAGCTTGGATGGTCGCAATGAGGTGTTAGACTCGATAGACAATAGTAATCGATATTCCTCATGTCCATTGATAAAAATTAATAGCTCCGCGGGGGAGCGCCGAAACATCCACCCCGCGGCTCTTCGGGCCCACTCGCGGCCTAATATTAGTTCTGGAGTGTAATTTTTACGACTCCTGTTTTACCTACCGTTCGAGGGCCAAGATAAGATACCTCGAGAGTGAGTGCACTGAAGTGGATAGTGCTACGGGCAACGAGGCCGATACTCGAAAGTCGCTCTTTGATCTTCCTTTGTCGAACCGACGAGTGGCGCCTTAGATTCCTTTCGATTCATTATGTATCCTATAAAGTTTTATTATTTAATCGTAATTGCCGTACGGAGGTCATGAGAATGGATCGTTTCGAGCGTTTTAAATTTCATAGGCGAAAGTGTGAACTGTTCGTGAAAGCGGATTATGTTTTTTTCAATTTCATCTAACAATCTCCGTATTATAGACAAACGATGCATATTAAGCCGCCAATTTAGTTAGCTCGTAAGCGGATTTGCGAACTCCAAACGTTTCGGGAGGTTTGTTAGTTAGATTTTAAAGTATTACTGTCTAGGCAAAGCTCATCCTTTATTACATCAGCCGTCCTAAGCTCAGTGAATCTAGAGATATAGCAACGAAGCGGCTTCCGTGTTTAATTTAGAACGCGAGCGCCCGACTTATATTTGCATTTGGATAGGGAATTATGAGCAAAATGGCGTCTAAGTATTTTTCTAGCGAGTTAGGGGACTAGTAACGGTCGAGTGACGGTTAGACTCCCCGCGCTATCTGCCCCCTTTGTATTCGCTCCGATAACTTGCCCATGCGCACCCGACCGATACGACGCCGCTCCGCACTTCTCATTTCAAAACACTATTTTTTTTCACTCGACCGGCATACATTACTGCACTGGCTTTTGTTATTTACACCTTCCTCCACATTCACACAGCAATGCACGCGTACAAACTCGAACTCACCGCCGTATCTCTTTACGTGGTCACGCCAGAACAGGGTAAGGTTTGCCGTGTACAGAACGTAAATCACAAAGTTAACGATGCGCACATATTACGTACGAAACACGAGTCTATGTAAAGTTTCAACTTTTTATATAAATTACGTTACCGTTTCTAATGGGCATAGCGTATCAAATGAGTGTTGTTGGGTAAACCGAGCGAGCCAATATTTAAAGTATTAATCGAATCGAAGCAATAAACGTATGGAGGATGTTGTTATAGTTGAGAGCGAAGATAAATAGCCGGAGCGCGTGACCTCGCCCCCGGTCGGGACGCTAACGAACCTCTCTCTTTGTTGCGCCGTGTCCTTTGCAGCGAGCCTGCCAAGACTCCTAAGTAAACGCAAATCTGAACATAGCGGGAAAATTGATCAGGCGTTTTGTTGAAAAATAAACACTAGCTTTCCATTGTAGGTACATCCTTTGTGTTCGTATTGCGCTAACGAACCCATTCCTTTTGTTACAGCGAGATGCCTGCCAGGCTGCGACGCGGAGCACGGCCACTGCCTCAAGCCCGACCAATGCATGTGAGTATCCACTTCGCACCATTGTGCTAAACGCTCGACGTACCTCCCTCCGTGCCTCACTAAATCATTCATCCTCCTTCATTGTTCCCGACACGAAGAAAGACATGCTTTTTAGCCGCTCGTTATCACGTCGTATTCTTACTGACCGGTGTTTTTTTAATTTCAGTTGTCATTCGGGCTGGGTGGGCGAGCTCTGTGACCAGTGCGAGCGGCATCCGGGCTGCGTGCACGGCACCTGCTCCAAGCCCTGGGACTGCATCTGCGAGGAGGGCTGGGGCGGCCTGTTTTGCAATCAAGACCTCAACTATTGCACTAACCATCGCCCCTGCAGAAACGGTGGGACGTGTCACAATACGGGCCAAGGCAGCTACACCTGCGTGTGCCCGCAAGAGTACACGGGCCTGAACTGCGAAAAATCACTACATTCCTGTGCCGTCCGCTCTTGCCTTAACGGCGGCGCTTGCGTTCCGGACGAAGGCGGCGAACTATCCTGCGCCTGTCCGTCGGGATACGAGGGAGCACGATGCGAAACGAGAAGACTGACTTGTGCCGACCAGCCGTGTAAGAACGGGGGAACCTGCGAACCGCGACCCTCCGGCTATGTGTGCCAATGCCCCCCTGGTTACGCCGGAGTTGACTGTGGCGTTGAAGCAGATCCATGCGCCGCTAATCCTTGCAGAAACGGAGCTACTTGTACGAGGGCTGGAGATGGTTTCCGATGCGCTTGCAAACAAGGCTTTAGGGGCAACCGATGCGAAATTGATATCGACGATTGTGCGGGGATTATCTGCGAACACGGAGGGACTTGCGTTGACCTGGTGAATGGCCAACGGTGCCAATGCGCGCCTGGGTTCCTCGGCCCCCGCTGCGAGACGAGAGTGGATCTATGCCTCGCGAAACCGTGCGCGAACGGAGGCGAGTGTCTCGTTCTGGACAATGATTACGAATGCCGATGCCGCTCTGGATTCGCGGGCAAAGACTGCAGCGTGGACGTAGACGAGTGCGCGTCGTCGCCGTGCCGGAACGGCGGCACCTGCCGGGACCGGGTGGACGGCTACCACTGCAACTGTCCGAGCGGATGGGGCGGCAAGTCGTGCACGGTGTCGCTTGCGGAGTTCGCCGCGAAACCGGCGGGCGGGCACTTACGACGTGTCGGCGAGGAAGGAGCGTCTACTGGCGCGGAAAGCGGGGACGGCGCGTTATCAGGGCGACACGTGGCGCTGATAGCGGCGCTGTCGGCGGCGGTGCCGGGCGCGGCGCTGGCGGCGGCGGCGGCCGTGGCGTGCGTGCGGCGGCGACGCAAGCGCGCGCAGCTCGCGGCCGACGCGGAGGCGCGCGCGCAGAACGCGGCCAACGCGGGCGGCGGCGGCCGCGTCATCCGCAACACGTGGGGCAAGTGCGAGGCGCCGGCGCCCGAGTGCCAGAACGCGCACAACGCCGCCGCCGAAGAGTGCAAGCGCAAGACGCTCAACACGGAGAGCGCGGCGCGCCTCCTGGCCGCGCTCGACCCGCGCCTCTCGCGGCTCTCCGCGGACTCCGCCTACTGTGCGAATAGGTCAGTATCTTACCCGCACTCTAATATTTGTAACGATAACTTTCAATATGACAAATATAAAGTTAATTTGAAATAACGTCGACCTTGAGATATTTTAGCGACAAAACTAACTTGTTTTTTGTCTCTTGTTGCAGCGATACGTCGCTAGTGAAACGAGCGCTAGAGGGCGGCGGGGTGTACGTGTTAGACGACCACTGCCTGCCGCCGACGTTCGCCACGCAAGTGTAGTGCATACGGACGCGACAATGGACTCGTAACTTATTTATTCACAACGGACGCTCGTGCGAACCAGGCTGTGCGCCGCGTGTAAATATAGCGTAAAGTGTAAAGTGACCCTTGTATAGACGGCTAGATGTAAGCGTTCGGATGTATTTATTTGAGCGATTCGTACGCCCTGTAAATAGTAATGGCGGTGCGGATCGCCCTTTCCCGCCCCCGATCGGCCAGCGTCGCCCGCCCTGTAGCCCCGGAGCGCCCTCGAGATAAAAGACTCATCTCCATGACAGCTCTCGAGTCGCCGGCGAAAGCGCGATGTGAGTTCTCCGATGCGCCGCTGAGATGGAGGTCGGTGTTTTCCGGGGGCGTTGCGAGTACGCAATCGGAAGCGAAGACATTACGATAAAGACTGAACGGCTGACGACCGCCCGCGTGTAGCACGGCGTACACAATAGGGTATTACGCATATCTGAAAGTACTTGTTGTCCATAACAATTCGGTTAAAATTTTACATTTCATTATTTTTAGTCTATCCTTCAAATATTTAAAACGCTATACGAACCAAACAAAATGGCGGCTAGCGTTTCCGCGCGAAAATTCAAAATTACAAATTGTTATTAGGACACTTTATTATTTTTAGCTGATTACCTTGTAAGTGTTATTTTCAAAACGATTTTCACAAACCGTAATACCCTATTGGAAGGTTTGCGTGTCCGGGCAGGCGGGCGAGGACCGCGCAGCCGGGGGGGAGTGGACTGCGGTCCACTGTCTGCGATCTCTGTAGGTAGCGGTGCGCCGAGCCGTGCGGCCTCGGTCCGCCGCGCGGCCTCGCCTCACAGAAACGATACCGATCTCGCCTTCCGACCTCGTCACTTACATCACATCCCCATTGACTCGTTGAGGACCGATTTTCATAAAAGCCGTGCGGTGCCGCAATGCAAAAATGTAAGGAGTATACGGCGCGTTGCAAAAACGCAACGCTTTTATGTGTCACGGCCCTTAAATAAGAGTTTTCCGTCGACATCGAGATGAGGTCCTCGGGCCGAAGTCGGTATTGCTTCTATGATCACACCACACTGTCCCTCTCTTAGACTCGCACCAGTATAGAAGCCAAACCGTGCGTAAAATAAGGTTTTAGACTAATTTATGAAAACGCAAGTGATGCGTTCATCAGTTTTTTTTCATTGATTTTGTTTTTTTTTGTGATTGACTAATTATTGTCATTTGTTCCTATGATTATTATGATTGATAGTGAAACTGTATCTGTTTAAAATCATGTTCAGGTTTTCTTGAAAATCGACATTGATTTTTCCACATCTTTCGCTTCAGTTCTTGCTGGAATGTAGATCGGAAGGCACAACAAACGTTCCTGCGATTATCCGAGCGCCCCTTGTACCGCCTCTATTTCGTTGTAGCACTTAGAGGTCGTAGAAGTCGCGCTCGTTACTCACCTAATGATAACATCGCGCACGTAATTAGTCCATAGGTTAAAAAATAAATTGAGTACTTATAAGAAACAAAATGTCGAAACCTAAGTCATTGTGTATAAAAACTATTAAGTTGTAGATGTAAGTATATTCTCCATTACTTTCGTAAGAGTACTGTGACAATATTATGTGTGTCATTAGGCAACATAGGACACGATATTTCAGGTTGTTTTAACTTATTTATTTTAATAGGTACAGTGTCGAGAGCTGTTGTTTATATAGTCCGCCCCGGCACGTCACATGTTCCGTACGAACGTGTGAAGCGCTGGCTGCGGTCTTGTGAAATAATTTATGTTAAATTACCGTTTTTATAAACAGTTGTAGATATTATTTGGTAAGTGATAGATAGGTGTTACCTCTTATGTTGCCTTTTGTACTCGAGCGTAGATTAAAGAAGGTTAAATCGACAAAATTGTAAAATTTATATCAAACTATGAATAGACTGATGATCAATAAATAATGTTCTTGTATTTAATTTTGTAAGGTGACAAAATGTAAGTTAAAATTATGTGAAAATAGTAACATTACCGGATGTACCAATAACATGACTATTGTACTTAATTGATCACAGATAATGTTCACTTTCATTTTTCTTTTTGAGAAATTTAATTGTTATATGCTATGCCTCCAA
>DWOA01000163.1:0-10157 GCA_018250715.1 Telegonus anausis annetta | reverse complement strand
CATACATACATTTAATACACAGGATAAACATAAAAAATCTAAAGTGTAAGCTATTATTGTCTAAAACTACAGCTATTCTCATACAGCCCCGAGTTTTTTTTACCATAGACAATAGTTTTAGTTATAAAAAATAATTTTATAGGCGGATGTGAACACCATAATGCCCAGAGTTCAGATGTAGTTTTGGCAAGGTACAGTTTGCAACAAAAGTGTTATGCAATAAGTACACTTAAATTTGTTATTTGCCAGCTACTACTATTAAAACATTATATGTTTTAATTATGAATTACTTCAATAAATTAGTATAAGGACAATATAATTTATCATCGATCTAGTGAAAGTTGAGATTTATGTTGGGTATGTCCACCGACCACGCTCCACACATCAACAACACATGTAGTAACGTTTGTATTGAGACTGTAAGCACTACTATATAAAAACACCCGTCCTGTGCAGTATTCCATTGTTTTTACTTTAACTTTATCCTGTGAACAAGTCATCCATTAGGGTATAGACTTGATGTATTTTGTTTCTGAAAACCATAATTTTTCGAATGTATTCTCTCATAAATTTAATTACTTTACTCTTTAGACCATTATCGAGCGCTATACACGTAATGTACACAGTGAATGTCAGCGCTCGCATTCACTAACACACTGCTCCTTTTTAAGACAGACTTTACAAAAAGGAGGTTATCAGTTGGGTCTGTATGTTTGTGATATTGTTGGAATTGGATATTTCAGAATGACGATCCATTTAGGCTCAAGCATGTGTATTAAAATCCCTAAATGTATGTATGTTTGTCCACGAATTACTCGGAAGATAAAAGTTTTAATTTGAATTAGGTATATTCCAACTTAGGGAACCGTCCAAGTTTAATCAATATCGGTTCAGTAGTTTTGTGATATGGTTGCTTTTTTTACTTTTCAACTGGCAAGTATTTGAAGTCGATATATATTTTGTATTTGCTATTATACATATTATGTTCTCGCAAAAACTACATCAGCGTGGAACGCTTGACTAGAAACGCCCACAGTTGCATGTAACCAGGACACAAACTTATTTTTATGCACTATCATAACGGTTGCAGATGCAAGGAGCGCGATTAGTGTCCAAACAGACTAAATACCCAGCACTAGAGTTATATTTGGAGCTGGTACTATGCATTACGTTAAAGGTAGAAAACATTCATTACATTAGTGCATTGGTACATTTTTATATTTTGCACCTCACATAGTATGTAATTAAATTGAATTGCAATCAACATAATTCGTCATTCGTCATAATGCTATAAAATAGTCACGATCAAACTAATGTAACTGAATAATTTTACAGCTTATTAAATAGCACATAATAAATGATAGGTAATTGTATACACTTGAAAAAAGTAACTGAAAAAACATCAACTATGTTACGTATAAGAATATAGTTCAATATACTCTCTTTGCCACATTTCAATTTTTTTATGTCAAGCCATTAATTTCTCGACAATGCATGTGTTTTGGTTGTTGTTCTTTTGATATACATTACGACGTCGTAAAGTGTAATTGTGCTAAGTATGAAACGAACGAGAAGAGCGTCAAAACAGTCAAAATTTTAAGTTAAAAAATAGAACGCTTGTTACTTTGTTTCAATGTTTTGAATTCTTAACATCATTATTGATCCGTTTTTGCATGCAGAACTCCTTTAATTTCGATTTCGACTATCAAAACTTAGCACCTTTACTCTTTAAAGCGTTTGTGTATGTCTTCTTAAAACAGTACTTATACACAGATCTTCGATTCTTCGCCATTTTGCTACACGCCTTTTCTTTTCCTCAATTTAGTGTTTAACATAACATTACATCAGCCTCTTTCCATACTTCCATATAAAGATTGACAAGTAAAGTAATAAATTGAAATTAATCAATCAATAACGATAAATATAAAACGTCAGCCAAGTGAACGTCTAGATTTAGATAGTATTACTATACCTATATATTTTGGGCCTTTTACAGTACAGCTTTAAATAGATTCACAGCCCCACATGAGCACTCAACCGAGTGCATCTCCAGGTGACTAAATATAGTCCATGAATAACGTATTCTTGTAACGCCGAGACACCACACACAAACTATCGTGTCATACTTAAAATCACGCAAATCCGAGGGTAATCAACTAGGCAGGGTCATAGAGCACCAGCTTAAGTCCACACAGTCCCACACAATGGCTCCAGTAGCGACGGTGAATGACAGCTTCCTTCCGAGAAACGGCTACAATCCGCTCGTGCTACAAGGCCCGTAGCGTTCGAGTTGGCAGGGGGCCATTGTGTCGGAGACATTAGAACATATCCATGTCATCGTTGCACATAACCTCGAGGAAGTCGTCGTCGTCGTAGTTCTGCAGGCGTCGTGGGTCGGTTGTATCAGTCCGGTCGGGGAGCGGGGAACGCGACGGCGAGTGCGCGGGCGCGTCGGTGTCGCTGGAGCAGTCGCGTGCGTCCGTCGCCGGCGACGGCGGCGGGTTGGAGCCGTGCTCCGTCTGCACCGTCGCCTCGCCGCGCGACAGTAGCGACGGCAACTCGGAATCTACAACATTCACAAGTTTCATTAATAAATTACATTAATCTCTGAAAGGCAACATGTTTCTATAGCCTCAGAAACACCATCATAGGTTTTTCATCTTCTAATTGTAATATTTATGTACATACATACTTGTTTGAGAGTTAACACTTTTAATATAATACAAGAAAACTACGTAAACAAATTAGGTACATCAGTTGTTTAGAATTTTGTAAACTTATCTCATTTGTCACTTAGACTTTTATTATCAAATTCATTGTGTCTTTAAATATCAACGGCTGCTATTAGCATAACAAAGAAAATATATCCTTTAATAGTTATCTGTAACTTTTAAAGCACGCTACAAAGGTGCAATTTTTTTTAAACTTTTGCAGATGCAGATTGAAGACTGCATAAAATTCATAAAATTTTCGAAACATTTTTTTGTACAACATAAATGAAATCATCTACAATTATTCAATTACTGTATAAGTACCTGTCAAGCTCTGTTTTAATTGTTCCATGACTTTTTGACGGCTTTTCGCTCGCGCTTTTTTGATCTTCCGCGCGACCTCTTTGCGTTCCTCGTTGAATATCTGGCTGATCATTGCCTGTGACACCTCTTCATCACGCTTTAGGAGGAAGAAGTATACACCGCCTGAAGTCCGACGACGTGTGCCATTCTGTAAAAAAAGTTATTCATATTTTTATAAAATTGTAATAGCATAGTTTCCTAGATGGTAAGTGGTCACTGCTGCTTATGGACAAATATAAGTCCACATAGAATACTAGTTCTGCCTGAAGTCGGTTATAGGTGTGTTGCCACTCCTAAGGACTAAAATACTTGTTTCTTATTTAAATCAGCTGACATTCACACTCCTTTAAAAAATATATTACAAAAAAGACTACTTCACACTAGAATTAGGAGTGATGGTAGTACTTCTCCATGTCAAACCAGATATTGTTTTACCATCTTAACCTTAACGTTTTTTGTTTGTTGATTCCTGTTAGCACCTTAGTATTATATTACCACATGCAATGACTTGCATATGAGGCATTGTACAATGCCTAATAATCAAGGTAGGGACTGGAAATTTATTTCCCAAACATATAGTAGAATACTACATCTATGACAGAATTACAGTTTCATTTGAGGTTGATGGGCTATAATGGGTGGAAGAAACCAATTTTCAATTTGATTAGGTAGTTATATCACATCATTAGTTCATTAAATACAATGATTAAGTAAACAAAGTAAAAGTTATACATACCATAACCAGCATGCCACCATCTGCTTCTAGCCTTTGTGTTTCTTTATATATTTCTATAGCCTTACTAGCACCCAATACTTGTATGATCCTCCCTGAAATTGATGGATTATTGAAATATACATTATATTTAAAACAGTAAAATAGCTACTTGCTGCCAAGAGTTCTTTAGAAAATAATTGTTTTTTTAGGGTCCTCATAATAGGTCCAATTGTTGTAGAGATAGGCCAGAACAAATAGCCAGATAGAAAAGAAGTTTAGTAATTATTTTTTATTTTTGTATCATATATAATTCTACTTGCACTTAGTAGTTATATTAATAATACTCACTAACTAAATCCTTTTTTTCTTCCGACAACTTCTCAGCTATCTCCTCAGCTACCTCATCAATGGGATCTACTGATGTGACAGACAGATTCATCAAGAACCTCGGCTTCTGGTTAGTGCCAGGTGGCTGATGACTGTTCACCCTCTTCCCGAGCCTTAACTTAACATTAGCTCTATCTGAATGCCTCCTCTTATTCGTTGAGTTTTCCTCAACGTCCTGACTATTGCTATTGTTAAAAACTTTCTTAGAAATAAAGTTGTCATCTAATCTATACTTAATAGTATAATCATAAGATTCAACGCCATATCTGCTCTTTTTTGATACATCACAACTAACCATATCTTCTGTCAGTAAGTCCTCCTGAAAACACAAAGTTAATCAACATGATTTTTGCAATTAAAATTAGATAAATCATTAGATACCTAAATACAATGTTAATGGACTCATATATAATCTAATGTTATAGATCAACCAATATTATGTTGCATGGATGGTAATATACATTACAAAAATATTGAATATCAAAATATAGAACTGCGATAATTCCACTGCAAAGAACTACAAGGAAGACAGATAATCACCACAAGGAATTGTATAATCTTAAATTATGCTCCACATTACCTGCAAGGCCTGGCACCAAACATTATATTTGTCTTTTTTGTTGGGCTGTGCTTGGGACTGTGGGCGTCGGGGTCTTATCTTCGTGCGCTTGGGGCGTCGCCGAGGTTCATCGTCAGACTCGGAGCCCGAGGACTCGGCCAAAGACGCCTCATCGCTCTGCTCGTCTTGTATCTGCATGTTTACCAACGACGGCGGATTAAAGGCCTCAGGTCGCGCCAAAGGAATGTATGTGCCCTCCTCTACATCAGAATCCTCCAGCTGAAATGACACAGCAACGATATAACCAAACGTTCACAACAAAAAACGCCCAAACGTCAGATCCGATTATATTTTACGAAAACAACACATTATTGCACTTCTATTTAATAAAACTATTCGTTTTCTCTTCTCTACACTATTTTTCAACACAATCTAAAGGACAAAATAAAACATTAAGCACTAATAAACTTTTTTGGAAGACACAAAGTAATGACGATTAAAAAGCAAATTATTGCGCGCAAACCTCGCCCTCCTCCCGCTCGTTGGACACCTCCACATCTAATTCTCCTTCTGTGGTCGACATCATGATCAGAGAAAGCGGTACTAGATAAATAATGAAAGCACATGAAAGTTTTTTACGAAATAGAAATAAATTTTAACTTCGCCTCTTATTCGGTAGGTATTCGAAGGCGCTGTCATTTACACAACCATAGATAAAACAGCGAAAATGGCAGCGAACTGACACTGTCAAAAAATTTCATTTACACAGATTGAATTTGTTTATCAGAGTTTATAAGAATTAAAATTTCTGCTAACCTCCTTAAAATAAAATAAAATTTTGTTATTTTATGTGTAGAGAAGCCTTTAATTAATAACTTTTTTATTTTGCAATTAATTATGATTAGTTCTAATTGTTTACAATAGGTGTCGCTCAATATATTTTTTTAATGATTTTGCTGAATCTGAACTACCGTCAACTCGTAACCTCGTAACTCATAATATTACGGTGTTTTCTTTGGATTCTAGCTCTCTAAATAAAAATGTTAACTAAGTACTTGCATTTAAATCAACGCAATTGCACATACTGGCTCTAATTGCAACTTACTTGCACAAGTGCAAGTTTTAGTACAATTTTGTTACCTTCTGTGTGTTCGTCTATCGCTTGGTCTGTCGGGTTATCTACTTTTTCTGTGATAGACATTCTGTTCCACGTAGGTACAACACTGTTCTTTGTGCTTTTGACTTCTATTGTTTGACCGCGTCGAATACAAATGACAAATTCTGTTAAAGTATATAAATGTATGGTATTTATTGTTATAAGTGAAAATGTAATACGAACATTTAGTATATAAGTACCTATATAATATGTTATTGTAGGGCTGCAATAGAAACAGTAAGCAGGATCACTTTACGGCCACACGACAGGCAATCATTCTTTGACGTCAGATGTATTCGCCTGCCCCGTGAGAGACCACCTCCAGGTGACTACGAACCGAGAGAGCATAGAGAACCAAAAGCTCCAATTAAGTAATTTTCATTCATTTATTATTTATCGTATAATGTGGCTTGTCGGTGTCTGTACTGCTTTAGTTATGAAAATGTTAGCTTGACCAGTATTTTCCCTTTGTGAGTTTTAAAGGCCAACTAAATCCGTACAACTAACGGTTACGATTGCATACTTCCGGTAAATTCAATTTGAACATCCCCGAATGCATTTCGAATAAAAAATTGACTTTGTCTATCCATGTACGGACTATACTCTACTTCCGTAAAAGAATAGCTTATAATTTAGTTCAATTCAACCCTTTCCACGACATACATAGGCGGATTATTAAAAATGGCTGATGTACTGAAATCATAGTTAAGTATTTGTTATGGCTGATATCTTCTATCTTATTTACTTTACTTACGCTATTTTATTATATCTACTCTACAGATTATGGATGGCATATTTCAACTTCCTCCGATCTCTCTGTGGTGCTGGCGTGCTAGGTTTGCCGTTAGCCATCAGTCAAGCTGGCATCGTACTTGGGCCCATAATAGCAATATGTATAACTGTTCTTATCATTCACATGCAACTGACTTTGGTGAGATCTCCACTATTTTACCTATTTTTCCAACTTTCATTCTACCTACAAACACGGTGATTCGGCCAAACACACTAGTGCGTATTTCCAGGAAACGATTCAGCATAATTATTAGTACCGACTATTAAAACGAAATTAAATCTACCGCATCTGACATCTGTAAGTCTGTTACTTACTCAGAATGTACTAGTTTTGCCTAAATCGACATGAAAAAATGAAAAATGTCATGAAAAAATGACGACCCGCATGGCGGAGCGGTCACCATACCGGTCTGACACGCAATGGATTCCGGGTTCGAACCCCGGCCAGACAGACACTGAATCATGAATTATTTTGATTTCTGTTTTGGATCTGGGTGTTTGTGTTTTCGTGTTTGTGTGTTTCCATGGCACCCACGACACAGGAGAAAATCCTACTGTGGGGTTATGAGTATATAAAGCGTTAAAAATCGATTTAAAGGTTTAAACCAACTTATAGTCTTACATTAATTACGTTATAAGTCATATAATTCTCCAAACCTCTCCCACTTGAGTTCCGTGCCCTGCAGAGGGACATAAGGAGATGCGGTAACTTGCATTCAATGTCTAAGATCTAATTGAGAATATTGTAATTCAACTAACCTTACCATAACTGTTAACATACTCTCGAACTCTGAACACGGCAACACAAACTATGCCATTTATTTACAAAATATTTTTGAACTTGTACGTGTACGCAAATAAATTTTTACTTCTGCAATTTAATTGTTAAATACTCATTCTCCGTTTCATAACTGTTGTAAAAGTACCTCATCTCAATGACTGAATGTGTTTGTTATTTTTAAATATACTTTTAATATGATTTGTTACCTGTCCTAAATTATCATTTGGTAAATTATTACATCATTTGCGGTATATTTTCAGTTAGCCTGTCTAAATGAAATCAGCAGACAACTTAAAATTCCATATATTTCATACCGATATGGATTTCGCATAGCATTATTGCATGGACCGGCTGTATTTAAAGCTATAGGACCGTATGGACCGTAAGTAAGCTTATGGCAAGTACCTAAGGGGCTGTCCAATAATCATGTGAGGCTCGAAAAGGGGGGAGGGGGGTCCATAAAAAATCACGAAATATCACAAGGAGGGAGGGGGGGTAAAGTAATATATCACGTGTACTTATTTTTTCGGCAAGCGCGTGATAGCCGCACGGCGAGCCAAGCGACTTTATAAACAAACTATTGTATTGATATACAGATCGTAGCTATGTGGCTAGATATGGATCAATGTTTGAGTAGAAAGATTTGTTGAATAAAGGAGTTCTGTACTGACAGCCCCTGGGCAAAGACGTATTTTTATTTTACGAATCTCCCATATTCTGACATCAGAAGTGGGATTGATTCGATTAATTCGATAGTTAACTCACGCCGCAATAAGTATTTCTCAATAAGTAAATATTGTGAAGTAAATATCAGCAAATAAAGTTATCGCGAACAAACTATTACGAAAAATATAAATAGACAATTGTGAATAACCTGTGACCTGAAGTTATGTATATAACTAGTATACAGAAACATGATATTGTGGATCGTGTACAAAAAGGACCTACTAAATATTGATAGAAGAAAGGACCAGTAAGAAAGACATATATGAAGTAAGAAAATATAGTTTAATTAATAACGATAAATTGAAGACCCAGGACAGACAAACATAAAGAAGAAAGAAAATATTAGACAATTAATTACGAAAATTTGTATACTTGTCAACGAACGACCCAATCCGTAAGCCGAATCCTGATACTTAAACTGCAATTAATCAGTGAAGAAATTACACTACAGCAATATCAAAAAAATATATAAATGGGTGTTGAAAGTATAAAATGAAGAATGGAATGGTGAAAAGTAAACTGCAAAAGCTAAATGGAATTAATTAAATGAAGATTACTTCAAGTTAGTGATAATTTGGCAAGAATGATATAACAATCACAAGAAAAGCCTTATATGAAGAATATGATATAACAATCATAAGAATAGCCTTATATGAAGAATTTATAAATAATTGGATTAATCTACACAACATTATCGAATTACCCGTAAAAATATTCTGTCTACTTTATCAAAAAGTATTAATTATTTAATAAAAGAACCTTTATGAAAATTTAATTAATTAAATATGAAATAATAAGGTTGATCAACTCAAGATAAAATGCGAAGATCGATGCGATCTCTATAAAATGCGAAGATTTCATAATAACGTTCAGATGGACATATACAAGAACTCAAAATTGAAGTTAACGTGAACTGTGGCAAATGAAAATATTATACAGTTTTTCTATGTTATACCTTAATCACATCAAGGATAATGAAGAATTTCAAGTCAGATTGGAAACCAAAAATGACATCATTGAAGCTTGTTATCTACGATATAGCTCCTACCAAATGTATCAATTATCAATAGTGGCACTGAAATTATCTGCAATCTGCATTGTGAGAATAATGAAACATAGATAAACGACGAGACAATAAAACGTAAAATTGATAAAATTGACACATCAACAACAACGGAAAATACATCGAATTCCTGTATTAACAATTACCCAAGAAACCAGATTCACAAGGCCAAAATATATTTTGGAGTTACTGCGTTTTACATAATTGAGAGCAAACTTGGATTACCTAGTAATGGAGGCAATAATATAAAGATTATACAATTGTTATAAGAAACAAAAAACTACAATTGAAATGAATATACTACGAATATTACACAAGAAGAAACTATATAATTTAAAAATATATTACAGACACATAGACAAAGCAAAACTACAATTGAAATGAATATACTACGAATTTTACACAAGATGAAACTATAAAATTTAAAAATATATATTACAGACAAATAGACAAAGCAAAACAATTATGTACAATGAATTGAAACATATAAAAAGTTTTAATGAAGAATAAAGATTATAACATGAAAATACCTATGAATATAATAAAATACCTACATATTATGTACGGTAAAAGGAAATCGAAATGTGTGAAGTTTACGAATACACATTGGGTCAGCGTGGTATGGTATGGCTAAAATCCTCGTTTTTAAAAGAGCAATGTATTGGCACAATAATGACGGGTAGATGATGAAGGAATTTAATATAGTAAACTTGAAGTTAGATTAAAAATTGATTATACTAATACAAATAGTTAGTGAAGTAAACAATAATAAATTTGCATTATTTTTACAATATGCAAATAGTACATGTAGTACATAATAAGGTAGATAGGGATGGCGATCTGAGATCGATTAATCGAAGAATCGATTTTTCGAGCAGAAAATATCGATTTTTTAAATCGATAT
>DWOA01000162.1:0-10165 GCA_018250715.1 Telegonus anausis annetta | reverse complement strand
CCTAAGTAAAATTCCTCACAATATCGCATACTTTTCATAAAAATTGAATATCCTAATTGTGAAAGATTTAAGGTATTTTAAATCTATTTAATGGATTTATGAATGTACGCGTATATTGTATGTTTTGATATAACTAACATATATTTGTGATTTTCTGACTCCCATCCTAGCACCCAGTCTCATTTGTCATCAAAATAGAAGAAGTAGAGGTATAGAATGGTTATTTCTATAACTTGGCGAAATCTTCGAAATAAAATTCTATTGACATCAGATTTCGAACTAATTCCCAATTCGACATTGATGTTATATGTCATCGCGAACTGCGCAGCCGATTTCCGTCGACTTTAGCGGGGTTCCTCTTGTGATGTTTGTCTTTGCTTCTCAGTTTATCGAGTTTCTTGCTTCTCTTGGGAGTGTCGACGATGGGTTCGACCTCGTCTGCTTCCTGGCTGGCCGCGGCTTGCTCTCCTCCCCCACTCCCCTCGCTCTTCTTGTCGAGTTCTGCCATCGCCTCCTGTATAGCATTTTCAAGCAGGGTATTCATTTTTCTGCTCCTAAATAAACAAAAAAATAAAATAAAACGTTAACTAAAAATTACATGGCGTTTTTATAAATTACTTTATTGCTTAATATTGGATAATAATCTTTTGGTTGGGTTAATTTTACATAATGATAATGTAGTAATAAACATGATACAAGATTTTTGAAGTCTTCGTGTATAATCTAAAAGCCATAATTACGGCGATTCAAACTGCATTAAAATATTTAGGTAGACGTTTACGTCTGAATTTACAATTTCACAAATATATAAATTATTAAAATTTTCTTTACATTTACATTTTCACACAAATTACAATTTTAATACTTCGTTTAGGAAATTATTTTGACACATACTCGGAATAAAATGTAAAATTTCATGTAAACGCAGGCGTAAACCAAAAAACAATACAACGACCTTGGTCAAAGATCCATCTCACTCCAATCGTGCGACAACTTTCAATGGTAACGTTTCACGATACCTTGTGACATGAACGTACGCAAGTTTATCACAACTATTACACACAATAAATAAAATAAGACGGTAAAACAACAAACGATAAAACATAAAGTCACATTTAGATACTCGGCGAGTACAGACAAATAGAAACTATTACGAGACTGAAAAAAATCGCGTGTATCAGATATGAGCTAAATCTATTCGACTGTTCTTTGTGTGATATCGGTATTTAATGTAAATCAATAGATTATTATGATTGTCGTTTAATTTTTTGTGATTCATTGGATGAAACTTGATGTTTAAAATAAATTGACTTTGATACCCATATTCATTTCATACCCATATTGTTATGATAGAAAAAAAATCTTTCTGTTTTCCCTTTTCCTCCGTTCGACCCGTATTTATAAACTGTATAGTCTACATCATTATGATAACGGGGACGATTCTAACGACACCTCATATGTTAAAATCCGTCAAGTCGTTTGAACTGTGGGGCGTATCAAAGAAATGGATATACAAACATGCGTTCGAAACATTACCTTTCATCTGACGCAGTCGAGTAAAACGAGTAATTTAATGTTTAAACGTTTAACCATATATGCATATTTATATAATTTAGGGTTGTGTACAAATTATTACACACGTAAAGAAAGAGAAAAATTGTCAGTAAACAAATGTTAAATTGAAGTTAGGTAACATATCATTTACATCGTACTCCTATCTATGTGTCTGTAAACGACGAGTACAATACGTCGCGTCCGAGTGGAGCGAGACGTGTGTCAATCGCGGGCTCACTTCCTGTGCTTGGTGCGCGCGGCGTGGTGCGCCTCGAGCCCCTCGGACAGCGTGAGCAGGCGCGCGGCGTCGGCGCGGCCGGGCGCGCGCTCGGCGCCGAACCAGCGCACCGCCCAGCGGCCGTCCGCGCCGCGCGCCAGCAGCTTGCCGGGCCACGACGCGAAGCCGGCCGCCGGCCCCCACACCAGGTCGCCCGCCGCGAACGCGCGCGCCGCGCCCGCCCCCGCCGCATCTAGCGACCGACCACCCACCGCCCTTAGTGTTTGCACGGACCACGGCGAGCCTCGAGGTTCGTTGCTAGTAAGTCTACCTATTGTACCGCTCATTTATTTTTGCTCCATAAATAATTCATAAATATAATGAAACGGTGACGCTTCCTTGTACCTCTCTATCGGTGGATTCTAGTTATAGATCCCACGCACCTCTATTATTTCAATGTTATGTGCGTCATTTACTTAAACAATATAAGAAAATATCGTGAGGAACGAAAGGTACCTGAATATTGAATTAAAATATATTTCTATGAAGGTCATCAAATTAATTACTCGATAGCTCGATGTATATATAAATCTGAGTAACAAATACTATCAAACTTTAATTAATTAACGAATCACTAAAGACGCTTTCTGTTCATAAATAAAAATCGTAAATATTAAAAATAAACTCATAGTAAGGGTACAGAATCCCTCGCTTCACCATTACCCCGAAGCCAGCCACCAATAAGAGATTATTTTAAAATTCTAATAGTTCAAATGTTCCTTAATATTTTTTCCATAATGTTTCCATTTTACATAGTTACGTCTACAGCACTTCTACGGTGGATATGAGACAATCTTTAAGAAATCGAATACACATTTATTTATAGTCTGTTCCAACTTTGAGTAGGAAAGTAATATAACAATGTATACAAGGCTACTTACTAAGTTGACAAGAAACTATAATACGAACAGGGTATTTTGTAATAATTACAAATGAAATACATTTAAATCTGGGGTACACACATTTCTTACAGAAATAAACAAAATTGCTTTGTTTACGATCAATAATACACAAATAGGCGATGAGGAAAAAATGCAACTTGCAATAATTCCTTACACGTTCATTATAAATACAAAAAAGAAATACATAAAACATTAAATATTTTTGTGCATTACGTATTAAAGGAGTGCACTTTTTCCCAACACCTAAGAAGGAAGTAACAGTAATATGAGAATGTGCCGTACTTACAATGATGGACGGATGAAATGATGATGGCTTTACAATGATGCGTTAGTAATGGAATCCCAATTCGAGAGCCAATTTGTTACTTCGAGTGTGGTGCAATGGAAAGCGACAGAAAGCCGGAGTGAGAGCGCGTGAACGCTGCACGTCATGTTCTGATTAGTTTCCAGTACACCCTTTATTAACAGCTGTATCTTGTATTAACCCAACCAAAAGAAAACCAATGAGCAATAATATCGCATTATGAGGAAGCTGAAATATACCACAATACACGTCAGTTTCACTTTATTCAGCGGTCAAATTTACATATGAGACAAACAATTTTGTGTGGTCGCTAAAAACGAATCCAAAACCAATACAAGACACAACATTTTGATAAATTTTGAATTTTGTTAGCTGTGACTGAAGCGTGAGATGGTTCTGGAAGTATTAGTAGAAAGTATAGAAATTCTATGTTCTCAATAGTTATGTACAACTTAGAAAGACAGATTCAATATTTTTCTTCATTCATTTACGTCTGTTATTATTAATCAATGTATCAAATTTTTACCTGATTAAAATCGAAATATGACATTTCTGGTAGTCAAATGTCGATCTACGATAGACAAAAATTTAATAAATTGATTTATTAATAACATACGTTACTTTTAAACTATTCTTATTTTTAGCCGGATTCGATTGTAGAACCAATTAATTAAAGTAAAACCATAGATAATAATAAAGTAAATAAAACGAGAGTAATTCATTTTTCAATGAATAAAGTTAGATAGTTCACTATACAATGTCATGAGACACAATAATTACATCGGATTGCCGTAGTTTCAAGGAATAAAACTGAAAGTGTATACATTATTAGATTTGTCAACACATAAGCTGATGAATAGCGTCCCCACATTGAAAAGTTTTATTAGGCAGCAAAGGTTTAAAGCGTTACATATGGGTTTAGCTTTACTATAGGCCACTTACCGTCTCCAGAAGTCATACTACTATGTCTTTCAAACACTTTATGGGTGGCAGAAGTGTTCGAGCTAGTACCAGAGGGCGGATAATGCCTAAGGTGTTGTTTGTCCTGGGATGAAATACCCATGTTATCATATTCCGTATCTTTCGGTGGTCCATGAACCATGTTGTAATTGGTTCGCATAATCTTGTCAGCCCTGTAAGTGGAACTGTCACCAAAGTCGTTCTTTCTCTTAAAGCCTTGAGATCGCTCGTAGTAGTTGGAAGTCATTGGCATAACGCTATGTTGGTTATTAACTGCAGATGAAGCCATACTTTGATTGTACTGTATCTCCGTTGATTCCACTGTATTATGTATACGATTTGATCGCATTAGTTGCATGTTTGATATAATACCTGAAACACCGTTAACAAGAATATTTAAATATAGTCGAAAAAATACAAATGTTCATTAAAAATATTATAATTATAAGATTCCAATAAAATAGTTTAAATTGTAAAAGTCATGTCAAAATATCTTACTTTGCGTTTCACTGTCGGTTTCGTTCCGCGGCGGCGGCCAAGCGCGTTCTCTAGATTCAGCCATGTCTTGCTCGCTGCTCGACACGCATTGAACCATTGCCTGGAAATAACATCAAGATATTCATTATTCGTTATGTTCATTACTAGGCTCGTTCGTATTATGCACTATTGTATATTCCTGCGTTTTAATTTAAGAATTTAACTTTTTTTTGTTATATTTCGCCTAATTTTATTAATCACACTAGTACAACTTTTGCTTCATTACTTGATGCTTTCTTTTAGATAACACATCTTTTACATGTTCCTACTTTTTTCGGCCAAGCAATACCTCTGTTATTACATAGGACTTTATTCACCGCTCTGTCGACTATACTTCCTAATAGATGGTGAAATTCACGATTCTTGACTACGAGGGTTCTTTTTTTTGCCTTCTTGGAAGTTGTGATCTACTCGGAAAAGTTATTTATGCGAAACGCGCCAACTTAGTTTACAGGAGTAGAGGTGAGGTGTGGAGTAGGAGAATCCTATTTGGAGTTGATTACAGATGTCTACATACCATCAGATGGACTGCATGGTCGATTATCTTCGCTGTATCATTAAAAAAAAGTACTAAACTCACCGACGAGCTGTTATCAGCGGGCTCCGGCGACTCCGTGGTGGTATCGGCGTAGTTCCCCTGCGTGGAGAGGCAGCGCGACTCGGCGTCGGCGCCCAGCGGGCTGTGCGTCGTGGTGTCCGGCGGGCTGCCGGCCGGCGCGCCCGGCGACTTGCGCGTCTGCGTCGACACCGAGTGCCGCACGTGCGCCGCGCCCAGCTTGCCGTACTCCCCGTCCACCGAGTGTCGCACGTGCGCCGCGCCCGTAAGCTTCCCGTACTCGCCGTCCGCTGCGTGTCGTGCGTGTGCCGCGCCCGCCTCGCCCGTGAACTTCCCGTACTCGTCTTTCGTCTCGCTCTCGCTCATTTGACGACTGAATACGCGCCTCTCCTCTTTTTCCACTGGTCCGGGCTCGATTTGCACGAAATTACGACCCTTTTGCGCGATCTGTTTCTGCGCCAATATGACATTAGATTCCCCGCTCAGTCGCGAGTTGCCTTGAATGTTCGCCGCCATGGACGGCAGCTGAGCGTTGTTTGATACTAAAGTGGTCTGTTGCTGCACTATCGTCGTATTCTGCTGCACGAATGTGGAGTTCCGGTTGTTGTTCGCTGAACCTATCGATGCCTGTTTAGGAGATAGAGGAACCATCAATGTTTGTCCCATCTGATTGGTTTGTATGAACTCCTGCGCTTGGACATTCCCGGATCGGACCTGGTGAGGACTGGTATTGAAAGTGACGTTTGTAGGACTCAAGTTCGCCAGAAGAGGACTCAACTGTCCGTTGAAATTCGGACTGTTCATCATAACTTGCTATTCGGTGACAAAAACTGCGCCCCTGGACTATGCGGTGACTGAATTATTTTGCCTTGTTGGTTCTGAGCCCTGATTACAACACCACTGTTTCCACCTGCGGTAAAAACACCAGGATTCTGTACCGGGGTTAAAACATTTTGTCCATTAACTGTTTGTATTTGAAGTTGCATTGGCATTCCAGTAGAATTGTCCTGGATAATGGCCGTTCCATCGGCGGTCATAACCATTCCGCTGAGATTAGGCACTATGAACTGTTGGAAAGCGGGGAAATTCGACATAACATTGTTGGCATTGTTGATTAAATTGACGGGTTGTAACAGGTTTATTTGTTGTGATGGCGACGTATTTGCAATGATTTGTTGCGATCCAAAGTTGCTTGAACTTCCTTGCCCGTTCATAACGATATGCGCTGGCGTTCCAGACTTACCAGGCATGATGGTTAAAGCTTGCAACATCGATGTCGGTGATATATTATTGGTAGGCGACAACTGAAAGCCTCTGGGAGAAAATTGTGGACTAGAATTGTGTTGCGGCGAAGAATGATGCACCATTATGTTATTTGGATTTTGTTGCGGTGCTGTTATTTGTAAGACATTCGTAATATTTGCCGCTTGGCTTTTCTTTTTCTTACTTCGTTTCTTTAAGCTCTCCGGTGAGAGCATAGCTACCCCTTGTACGAAGTTTTGTCCATTTTTGACCTCAATCTGTCTCGTTGTTTCTGACCCAGTCTGTCCAGAGACGATGCCACCTGTTACTAATTGAGGAATAACTTGATTCTGTTGCATAACCTGCCCGTCCACAGGTATCATCGACTGCTGCAGTACAAATGGAGCTGGTAATGTATTAACAACAACGGTTGGTTGATTCACAAGTGGCTGGATATGAGTGGCTGCCGGCACAACTTGTGTTACGGACGTAGTAACATTTGTTACAGCGTTAGAACCCAATACTGACATGGTAGTAGTATTTTTAGGCGGTGGCGGTGGCATTTGATTGCTGGACACGAGTATCTGACCAGTTGAGGAAATAACAATTTGGCCGGGAGAACTTCTTCTGCCCATTTGTGATAAAACCGTAGACTGAGTATTACTTGTTTCTGGTTTCAAAGACATACTGCTAATAACATTCTGGACCATCTCTAAAGGCGATTTAGATATCATATTCTGAGCAGTTGTTCCAGCTATATGGAGTGGATAGCTTGTCGGTAAATTAACAGAATTTATAAATGGATCTGGCTGGTTGTTCGGTATGGCGTAAGTCGTCGCTAAATTAATACTCGGAGGAGGCGGTGGTCTAATGAAATTGGCTTGCGACGCATTGATAGAAGTGGTTGCAGTGTTAGCTTTACCCGCCAATACTGACGTGACTGTGTCTCTTGTGACCGAAAAACCGCTCGCCATAGTAGTTACGAAGGTCTGCACGTAACACGCTTGTATTAGCGAATGGGCTGGTCCGCCCCCCATATGCGGCGGAGGACAATAACCGGGCATTGTGTTTTCCATCCTTTTCTTAGACTCTAATCTGAACATGTCTTGAAGATTTTGTGAACCAGGCTTCATGCCAACTATTGATATGTTTTCTACTTCTATATGATTCTTGTTAATATTATGGTTTGATATGAAATGCAGCATCTGTGTACCAGACATGGCTTGACTGGTGGGAGGCCCTGGTGAGTTGTAAGGGTACGGTTGACTGCTGTTTGGGGTAGATGGATTACTGCTGAGACTATCCCGACAGGACCCTGGATTGGAGTATGCTGGGCTTGGCATGGGGAATGTACAATTATTTTGCATTTGGGAATTGTTACTTCCGCTACTATGCGGCGTGTCAGTATTCCGAGAACTATTCGACAGAGTGGGTGAGGGTTCCGGCGGTTGTAAGGTCTCTGTAGGTGACACGTTACTAGTACTGACTATGCCCGCTTGAATAGGTCCGCAATTATCATTCATCATTATATTACGTTCGATGTATGTAGACGATGTGACGGGATTATCGTCAAATCCATGTTTAGGACTCGACGTGCTCGGATTACCATCTAATTCCATCCCATATACGCCCTGTTTCAAATATTTAGTTCTAGGTTGGTTATGCGAAAAATCTGCACAATGTCCTTTGTACGAAACATTACAACCCTTACAACATCTTGACGCGGTATCCATACTTTTATCTGGTATTAAACTGCTGTCAGGTGTGTTGTTTGGCGAGGGTGATGAATTTGGCACTACATTACTTCTATAAACATTTACGGTTTCCGAAGTTTTATTTATATTCTTCAACTGTTTTTCATTTTGATTTTGCACACAATATGAGCTGCCAGAATTTTCATATTGATGACCTTCGTAAGTAGAATTTATACCTACTTGTCTGGATATAGTATTGTTTAGTAAAGCAGTCTGTTGTGCCAAATATCCGCTGGGATCGTCCATAAATGATGGGACATTATTACATAAAACTTCGTCAGAGTTTTTGTTTTTCGGATCATGCATATATTTCATGCCGTTGTTGCCATATAACATCACTTTATTTTCTGTCGGACTTGCCTTCTTTTTAGAGTTTTTACTGTGAGATTTCGTTTTTTTCTTGGTTTGTTCAATTCCGGGCCACTGTTGGCCCATTATATTATAATGTTGAGGTAAAGGTGGCACTCGAGAACACATGGAATGATTCAACGAATGATCGTTATTTGGATAAGAATTAAACACAGCCGATGCCTCCTCTATACTAATTCTTGAATCCTCAAAATCAACATTCTCTTGTTTCTGAGGTTTAGGACTAGGACTCGTTAAGGGATTGGAATCGTTCCGTTTCACTTGCCATGGAGGTGTTTTGGCCGAATTTGTTTTTACTACAGACCCATTCTGTATCATCAACTGGCCTTGTGGAACGTACTGATTTTGTACCTGAGTTTTATTAAGATTAACGGTCTCAGGCAGTTGTGTCTTAAAACCTTTCATAACTTCGATCTGTTTCTGATTTTGCTGTATAAATAGTTGCTGCTGTTCATTTATTTTTTGCATTACTTCTGGAGTTAAAGCTGGATTCAGACCACAAAAAGCTGCATCTTCTTTCGACGTTTTCATGGACTGTGTAGCTGCCTGAATGTCTCTCTTATCGTCTTTATGCTCTTGTTCCAATATAGATTGTGGAGTCATACCCATAAGATTTTTTATATTGTTCGCCTGTTTGGTGTATCCTGTATTCACACCAATGATTTGACCATTAGTGCCCAACACTGGCATACCAACATTTAAAGAAGGATGTAGATGACCACCCGTTAGTTGATTCTGTTTTTGAACGGCTTCTAAATGTTCCTGATGGTGCGTTATCCAGCCGCTATTGACCGTGAGGTAATGAGAGCTTCTCTGTATTTGGGTTTCCTGCTTAATCTCAGTCTCCTGTGTTATTACACTTGTGTGCATGTTTTGTTGTAGAGATGGGTACGCGGGCAGGCCTGGCTGCATGTTAGCGCGCTGCGCTAATGTACCTGGTGAAGCTGTTCGTTTCACTTCTAGTTCATGCGACTGCGACTGAAATTATGAAAAAGTAATTGGAGCATAAACAGATTTCGTTACAAGGTATTTTTTTAATATATGTAAATAGTAATATATTATGGGACAAAAAGTAGAAGTGCGTCTCATTTACTTATTTTATATATACCTACCCTTGACTTCATTATTTAATAACTACGTTTTCTTAGGATGCCCTTCGATTCGCGTACCTAACATAAAACTAATAATATCATCTACAACTTACTTTAAAGTCATGAACAGGCCTTTCTCTCTGCACCATCAACTGTGACACGCTCATGTTCGATAAATAGCCCGTTCTTTTCTTGACTTTCTTCTTCTTTCCCAACTCCATACTGGCTGCTGAAAAATAATAAATCAAAGCATTTAGAGTATTTTCAAAACCAATACATAATTCGCAGCAAATCAATTACTATTGTACTCAAGAGATAAGATGTATGTATATCGCTACTAGTTTAATGTTTTTTTTTTTATTGCTGAAGTAGTAAACGAGCATGCAGTCCACCTGATAGCAAGTGGCCACTGCCGCCCATGAACACTTGTTATCAACCCCAGATAAGACCAACAGTCTTACCTGAGGTTGAACACAAATGCGTTGCTACCCCTGGGGACTAAGATGGAATGCCTCGAATAAGTATGTCTCCATACCCTTCAGACCAGAACACAGCAGCACTTAATACTGCCGTTATTAGGTAGAAATAGGTGTGGCGGTGGTGCCGCCGGAGTCGAACC
>DWOA01000161.1:0-10177 GCA_018250715.1 Telegonus anausis annetta | reverse complement strand
TAATATACAAATATTCTTTTAAATATTTATCGAACCGTCATATTTTTATATTATGGAAGAAGCAAACGAGCATGCAGACTACATAAAACATACACACATACACATTTTCATTTTTTAATTATTATAAAACACGCTTTTCCGTATCCTGATGGTATTTGACATAGGTATATACATATATCCTAATGTTGTTTAACTTCATAAAACGTCGTAATGGATATTTGTAATTAATCCCAGATAATATACAGACTACAGACATGTTGCTACCCTTGAGGACTAAGTTTAAATTCCTCGGATAAGAATGTCTCCTTTATCTCAGACCTCTTCTTCGAACTTCTGACCAGAACACAACATCGCTTAACATTGCTATTATATTAGAAATGTCTGTGACGGTGGTGCCGCTGGAGTCAAACCAGAAAGTATTTTATCTTCAATATAAGTACTACTGACTAGCATCGTGCTATAATTCCTCTGGGACTCAATGTTCTTACTCTTACTTATTAGCCTTGTATACTGAAAACCTTGTTAGCTGCGAGTCTTCTGGGACTGCATAAGACTAAATGAGTTTATATGCGTGCATACAAACACATATAGCAATGCATGTTTGCGAATTGTGTATCAACGTTGTTAGGATTACTTATTGGTATGGAAAAGACTTGAGCTGATTAGACAAAGCTCTTTCTGATTGGCTTAAGCCGATTCCGTGTTGTTTTCTTTCTTTTGAAAATTGAATCATACAAATATTCAGATATTCTGGTCAGTGATTCATTTAGAACCTTTTATAATACTAAAGAAGGAGAAAACGAGCATGCAGTCCTGATGCAGTAGATGATGTAAAAGATGGTTGTAGACATACATAAATCAACTCCAGGTAGAATTGGAAACGAACCTACAGTCGAAAACGGATATGCTGTTACCCCTGAGAACTAATTTGGATTGCCTCGTTCAAGAATATCTATCTTATCGTATCTTATATTAAAATTATATGTAATGGTAGCATCTCCTACATTTTCCATAGAATTATGAAGGAGAAACCTGAATATTCATTATTTTCTAAATAACAAAAGAAAAAACAAAATTACCAGATTTTGTGACTGTCACAAAACACCAAAAGAGATGACGAAGGAAAGAGTTGTTGTTGATAATTTTTTCATTTCTTTTGATATGAAAAAACGCGAGAGGACTTTCTGGAATCAACAAAGTTGAATTACATCATTAGCAAATTGTATGATGTTGACTGCATATACTTTAGAATTTACGTTTTTTACATTTATTTTTTACGTATCTTGAATGTTTTTTTTAAGTTATAGAAAACAAAAAAGCTCTTCAAGTTCGAAGAGCGTGGTAAGGGTACACTAGGCATTCCAACTTGGTACTAACTAGGTCATCAAGCATAATATCAATCTTATTCACGATCGATCACAGAATGTACGTGGATAGCAGTAGCCATATACTTAATGGTCGACTTCGTGATCATACACTTTCATAAGTTTCCATACTGAAATAAATCTCAAACTTATTACAAATGGATGTTCATCCCTAACAGGTGTACATCAGTAAAAGAGTACATTTATCGTTATTCTACGAGATAAAGCGTCTGCTTCAAGAGATAGCGGAAAATTGTTAGCCCTCGTCAAATGTGAGCGCGACGCGTATAAATTTGACAGCGTAGCTACCCTCTAGCAATACCTTTTAAATCTACTGATGTATAAAAAATATGATAACAATGATGCTTTCTACACTCATACGATTATGTAAAAAACATGACGAGTTTCAACTTAGTCTCATTATTATTATTATTATATATATTTGAGCGTAATAATAAGTCTGACGGGTTGCCTGATGGAAAGTAGTCACCGTAGTCTATGGATATTGCAACACCAGAGAAGTCGCCAGTGCATCGCCGGCTTAAGCTAGCTCACACCAAAGTCCCATAGAACTTCAATTTAATTGGAATTATCCAAGGTGGTGGTCTCTACTTACAGAACATGAGGCGTAGTCGTTTGAAACTAAGATTTCGTTAAACAATTGCAATAATTTTAAGCCATAAACTAAATTAAATATATCCCATATCATGTCCATCTCTATATACATATCCATACCCATTAGTACGATTACAAATACATAGGATCAAGACGGGGGTTTTAGTGCGGTAAAAATCCCGCATAACCCGGCGTCGCTCACACGGCGTTAGGTACCTTTTGAAGGTTCCCCCTCGAAAAAAAAATGAATCAAGACCTATAAATCTACTACAGATTCTGATCGAATTTATTATATTTCATAGAGATTAAGATTAATTCATCGGATTATTTCTGTAAGTTTATTGAGTGCTGAGTGAATTTCAATTCAGAGCACGTTTTGTGGAACTATATATTATATGAGTGATTGCTTTTTATTGAAATTCCGATGAAACGATTCACCTACCATTTCGCAATATGTTTTAAAATTTCATGCTCCAAATATTTTTTTGTGTTAGATCGCACATTTTATTTCATTTCATTGCACATTTTAAAATATTAAGAGAACTGAATTTTATTGCTTAACTCAAATATATATCTGCTGTGAATTGTAACGATAATAATAGTAGATAATAACTCAACATAGTTGAACTAAAACTTATTGAAAGTATTTTAAAATAAAATTTTTAAAGGAGGAGGATATCTACAAAAGTATTTAAGTAGGTATAGATAACATTTTGTACGTCTGCTTGTACTTATATGTAAAGGGTAAAAACAAAAATACTAAAGTAGTTGGTATGATCCTACTAATTCTTTTACTTTACTACAACTTCAGTACACCTCTACGACTGTAGTTAGTACATGAATGATTAAGCATAACATAAGAATCTACAGAAACTTCTGGAAATTATAAATTTTAACACCGAATAAATATAGCAAAAACACAAGCAACGTTGCGAAAATTTCATTCAGTTTACACACTAATCCCCCACATTTGGCATAAATAACGTCATCTCACCAATCATTAATTTGAACGTAAAATATATTTCCTCGACGGGTATGAACCTTTGTTCCAAGGTAAATAACGTCAACTTCCAAAGAGGGTGAATATGTTTCGGAAAAGATTACTGTCATATTTTAAAACACCCTCCATCGCCCTGCACCATGATCGATATTAAAATGAAAAACGTGTTAAAACGCGACAGAAAAAGCTACTCTATTTTGTGTCTTTTTACTTTAAAAGGCCAAAATGGAAGTTAAATACCTACCTACTTCATGGCTTTATTGTCATTTTAAGGAAATTCAAAGGTGGTAAAACTTTGTAGTTCGTGAATAACACCATTGCTTCAGCAATTCAAGTAGCGCTATTATGTTCTTGTTTAATAAGGGTGACTATTGTAAGTCGTGTTTCAACTTAGTCCTTAGAGGTGATTGTCTCTGATCGAATTTAGGCGGGCCATCACTTTAAAGTTTGTAACCGATATCAATGAACATCAATATAAAGCAAGAGTACTTAATATTTGTGAAATAAACTTCTCCTACTACCTGTAGACGGCAAGTCCAGAGGATTCGTCAATGTTCTGATCGCTTTGAAGGATTTTTTTGCATCTATTTTCAAGAAGTCTGCAGGAGATCTCTGGTGGAATTCTTTATCAGCATTTTTTACCAACTTAAATGAATACGGGAATCTTATTACGTGAATGATACGATAGAAACTTGAAAATTCCAAAATGATTAAAAGAAATGGACGAAAATATTTTTTGGAGAAAAAATTGACACAGATAGAACATAAAATTATTTTTGAAGAATTAAAACAAATTTTAAATAATCCTGTGTAAATATGACGTAACACGTCATTAAACTACACAAAGACCGGCTTATCGCTACTCCGTTAAATATGAACAAGGCTCAAAACAAAAAAAACACGAAAAGGGCTTACAAGTAATTAGTTTCGCGTCAGTCGCTCTGTTTAATTATTGTTCGCATTTATTTACACATTAGGTTAATGGCAAAAACAAGTCCCTCATTCGGGATAAATTACTTGTGTATCCCGAAAACGGGAGGACCGTGGTCATTTGTAACATATTATGTGGATGCTTTTGTTACAACTTTTGTTAGCGGGATAAAAGAACGAGTGGCCTCTTCTTATCGCAGGAAGTCAATGGATATTTCGTGTAAGTGGATGAGATGAGCACGACATTAATTTGTTTCCATGAGTGATATTATTCACGAAAAGTTATTATACTTTATCCTCTCAGTATTCATTGTTCTTTTTTAGGATTGATGTAGCAAATGAGCATGGTAGGTGACTACTGTCACCCATAGACACTTTTGATTAAATTGGAATCCTACCCGAGCTCGACAACAGATACTTTGCTACGGCTGAGGACTAAGTTGGAACGCTACGGATAATAATATAAACGCTAACGCTTTATACACTCATAGCCCCACAGTAGGATTATCTCCTGTGTCGTAGGTGCCATGGGACAAACATACAACCATACAAACAGGAATACAAAAACACTCAGACCCAGAACAGAAATCTAAATTCATCATTTAGATATCTGTCTGGCCGGGGATGAAACCCGAAACCCACTGCGTGTCAGGCCAGTATGGTGACCGCTTCGTCACACGGGCCGTCAAGTCTCTATGTATACAGGGTGATATTTCCAAATGCGCGTGGATGATCAAAACCGAAATTTTTGATAAAACCAAATCTTTCAAACAATTGAAAAATATCACACATATGACCAGCTGTGAATGTGAATCATGAATTTAGTTTTTCGTATTTATGGATGGCCCCTAAGAAATAGGATATAATCTAGGAGCACCATTAGATAAATATAATAGATTTAACTGTCCCATTTCTTAAATTCTAGGCCGTCTGGAGGTTGAGCGTTGACTTTTTTCGCGGCAACGTCTGCCCAGTTCGTACTCAGCACCGTGCCTCCGGATTCCATCTAAAATAAGTAATTGCAAATGATAATTAAATTAAAAATGAATTTATTTAAAAAAAAAACACGTTTTCATACCTACTAATACAATTCACAAACACTTGATGTATTTCTGTTTGGGGCCCAGACCCAAATCAGAAATACATCATTCAGATATCTGTCTGGTCGGGGATCGAACCCCGAGCCCAACGCATGTCAGACCGATAGTTTGATATGACTAGTTTTGACGAGTAAAAAAAAATTCTTGCTTGATAAAAACATGTAAAATCAAAAATATTCAATTCAAAGTAGATTCTTCATATAATTCTTTTTGAACGTCAATAATATTAAACTAGCATTTCACAAGGGTTTATTTATGGAGAAGAAGGAATGTTTTTTTACGTTATCCAAACGGAAATTCTAGCGGTTGCGGTCGAGGGCGATAGCAGCGATTACTGGAACGCACTGATAATGTACTTACAAAGCTTTTATTCATAGCACGCCGCACTTCATCGGAGCCTTCTCCATAGATTTTCTGGAAGAGTGCATTGAGGGCCGCCTCTCCTTTAGGCTCGTCATCTTCCTGTTAAAATAGAGAAACATTATTCAAAGTCAAAGTCAAAGCATATTTATTCAAAGTGTTGGTATCATCGCTATGTCCTGCCATACGGCGTACAATATAATTTGTCTTATTCTAAAATGAATAAATTAAGGAATGAAAGAGAATTAAAAAGACAGTTAAGGTAAAAATTACACGGAATTAAAAAAGACATAATAAGATTTTAAAAAAAGTCAATGAGTATCAAAACAAAACCAGACCAATCTTAGTGGGGCACTGCAATCAGACCTCATCGTCCAGAAATTCTTTAATTGAGTAATAACACTTGTTAATTAGGAAATCTTGCACTTGGGTTTTAAATAGCTCCAATTTTGATATGGCCCGTATGCTCTTTGGTAGTTTATTGTACAGAAGTGGAGCCACACAAAATACACTTTGTTTTAATAAGGTAGTTTTGCCACTAGGAATAATTATTTTATCGTTATGCCTTGCTCGCGATTTAAATTCAAATTCATTAATGTTATTTTTAACAAAATTAACTGTTTCTAAAATATACATACATGGTAGAGTCAAAATTTTAGCCATCTTAAAATATTTTTTGCACGATGTTGTTTTCTTTAGGCAGTATATTATTCTTATACATCTTTTTTGAGCTATAAATGCTTTGTTTTTATCTGTCGAATTCCCCCAAAAAATTACTCCATGTCTCAATGTCGAGGCAATGTAGGCATGATAAGCAGTTAAAGCGACTTCGATATTTACTACTTTTCTCAGATTTCGTAGCGCATATGAGAACTTACTAAGCTTTTTGCAAACTTGGTCGACCTGTGTTTTCCATTTAAGTTTTCTGTCTATTTGTAAACCTAAAAATTTTGTAACGTCAGTCTCTTCTATATGAGTTCCTAAATAACTTACGTTTATTTTGTCAAGTTTATGTTTTTGTTGGAAATTTATTATTTTTGTTTTATCTAAATTTATTATCAAATTATTATGATTAAACCAATTTATTATAGATGTCAATGAGGAATTAATTATTTTTTCAATATTTGTAATTTCACCTGTGTACAGTACCGTACTATCGTCAGCAAAAAGTGTTATGTTGAAAGGGATTTTACTCGGTAAATCGTTTATATATATAAGAAATAGAAGAGGACCTAAAACACTGCCCTGAGGTACGCCATATTTTATGGACCTTTTTTCTGATTCATATTCTATCTCCGTCTTTGTAGTTTCACATACTCTAATTATCTTAGTTGTTTGTGTTCTCCCAGTTAAATATGATTTTATGAGATCCTGCGCTTTCCCTCTGATACCATAAGAGGACATTTTTCGGAGTAAAATCTTATGATCTACATGGTCAAACGCTTTGGAAATATCCATAAATAGAGCAATGGCCGGCTCCCTTTTGTCAACGTTGCTAATAACTTTATTTAGGAATTTATAAATAGCCATATTTATTGTTTTATTTTGCCTAAAGCCATACTGTTCTTCACATAGAATATTATGCGATTCAAGAAATACGTAAAGCTTTTTAAAAATGATTTTTTCATAAATTTTCGCAAAAATTGACAATAAGGCTATTGGTCTATAATTGCTTACATTGCAGGAATCCCCTTTCTTCAGCAAAGGTTTTATAACAGAATGTTTTAAGTGTTCAGGAAAAGTACCATTCTCCAGGCATAAATTAATTAAAAAACATAGAATAGGAGAGATTATATGGGAGACATCTTTAATTATTTTGGTTATTACCCCATCATAACCAGAGCCATAAGTATTTTTTAAAGTAAGAATTACGGAATTTATATCACACGGTATCACAGGAGTCAGAAATATTGAATTAGGATTATTGTATGTCACAGTATTATCAATTATGTCATTTTTTCTAGTTTTATCTACGTCAGCAAAGTAATTATTAAAATAAGTTGAGATTTCTCGTGGATCATGGATATCTTTTCCCTCGACAGATATTTTGTGAATGTCTACTTGAGGGAAATTAGCTTTATTTTTATTAATAACCTGCCAGGTTGCTCTAGTTTTATTTGAGGAAGATTTTATATAGTGATCATTTTGGATTTTTTGTGTTAATTTTATTATTGATTTGTACCGTTTGGAATATAATTTATAAGCTTTTTTATTATTTTCATTAGGGCATAATCTATATTTCCAGAGCAGCTCTCGCGTACGCTTACTACACAATCTAAGTCCCTGTGTTATCCATTTGGGTTTCACTCTAGGTGATATTTTAATACGTTTAATGGGAAAACAAAGGTTATAGAGTAATTTGAACCAGTCATGAAAATATATAAAAGATTCATTTGCATCTGTTTTGTTATAAACTTCTTTAAAATTTAACTGACTTAAGTATTTAATAAATATATATCTGTTCTCTAGTGAATAGTCTCGCCTATATATAAACCAGTATTTAAGATGACAGAACTTTTTTACAGGGCATTTTATTAGTTGTGCACTATGATCAGAAAGATCCAAGTCTATGATTTCGCTCTTGCTCGCTTTTATGTTATGTATTATATTGTCAATACAGGTGTTACTGATATAGCGCGTGGGCGATTTAAATTCAAATTTTAAATTGTGACTCAGAACTAACGATTCAAACTCTGTGGTATATTTATCTATTTTAAGCATGTTTATATTAAAATCGCCGCATATGATTAACTTGTTTCTGGTAATTGTTAATTTTTGTATAATTGAATTGAGCCGCGAGAAAAAGATTTCGTATATGTCAGTAGTTTGCTTGGGTACACGATAAACACATAGGATACTAACTTGGCGATCCATTAATTCGATCGCACAACATTCAATAATACCCTTAATTGATAAGTCAGTGGCAATTTTGATATCTATAAAGGTATGATTTTCCCGGACAAGAATACAACTTCCCCCATGTCTGTTATCCCGCATGAAAATAGTCGCTAGTTTAAAGTTAGGGATTTTTAAACTGTATTCGTCTCCAGGTACCATGTTATGTTCGGTTAAACATAATACATCAACCAGTTTACCTTGTGTGGCTAATTCTTCCATACTTAAAGTAAGTTGATCTGATTTACCTATGAGACCATTGATATTTTGATGTAATACACAAATATAATTATATACGAAATAAATTATTAGAATTTATAGAATTATCACTGTTAATGTCTCGAATTGTATTATTAGCAAAATCACTATTTATGTTGTCAACAATATTATTATTAGCACAGGTATTGCTATCTTTTATGGACACCGTGTTAAAAGTTTGTGTTCCAATGTCTCTATACAATTTGTTAGTATTATTCTTAATTTGCAAGGATAGGTTATATTTTTTAAAATTTTGTTTATAATTTATCGATAAAATTTCCTTCAAAATACATCTAGCTAAATGACTTACGAAGTCCCCTAATTTTGGAATAATTTTACTATAATTGAGGTCCATGTAGATAGTATTAATGAATTTTGTACATGTAAATTTAAATTGGTAATTTAGCATTTTTTCGTTCAAAAACCTATTAACGGGGATTTCGCTAACAATTACATTGGTGTGTGTAAGTGATTTCAGGAATACATTGAGTTCCGTATTTAATTTTTCAGGATTTTTGTCATCACAACCTCCTAATATGATAACACAATCATCTTTCGTTAAGGTTAATATTTCTGATTTGCAAGAATTTACTATGTCCTCAAATAACGCGTTTGGCTTGAGAAAACTTGTCACAATGTATGATGAACCTAGCAGTTCCTGCAATTTTCTCCTTAGACCTCGACCTCGACTATCCCCTAAAATTACAATGCGATACTTTCTTTTTGAAGAGTCTTGTTTGTTTGATTCGTATTGAAGTGTCGGAGTTTCATTATCTTCTTTTAAAATCCTTCTGCGTATTATTGTATTGTCTGGCATTGAGATTGAGTAGCTATTTATTTCGGCGTCTTTTTTAGTAGTCTGCATGTCTTGTTTCGTATAACTTGTAAATCTAGATGATACTGGAGTGTTTCCCTGACTTAGACATGTTATATTTTTATACGTATGTAGAGGCGATGCTCTTGAATATCTCATTTTTATATTTAACATCCTTTTCGATATGGTAGCAGGTGATGAGTGTCTATCTGAGTGATGGCAATTAAAATTGTATGTTTTTAGACAATCAATTTGCTTTTTTTGTTCTGATATTTTCTTTTTAAGGTGTTTATTTTTACAATTTAAATTGTCAATTTCACTATCAGCACTTAGCAGTTTTTGTTTTAAAGTAGCCAATTCATTCTTCAATTCGGTGAATATGTCGTCATCATAATTGATACTATGTTCACTTACAGACGTCGAGTCCATCAACGTTGCGTTAAGGTCGATATTATCAGAAACATTTTTTAAGTTATTTTCTGATTCCGATCTTTGAATTTTTTTACGAAGAGTTATATTCTCCATAATGATATTTTTATTAAATAAGAAAAAATTGATTCACAAAAATAACGTCGTACTCAGGTTTGAACTCACAACCTCATGTTCGTTACTCGAAGAACCAAGCCTCTACACCAACGAGTCGCTTGAACCAGTGTTCGATTTTTGCGATCCTATTGTACGTTGATTAGTTTAAATCTTCTAAATCTGCAATGATGACCATATATGGTAACGTTTTAGTGGCGATCGCACATACGATGAGTCACCGAGTTAACTACACTGCTGTGCCGGTTCCACACAAATTTGAAATGTTTTGCTTGATTACCAGGAAAATACAACATTT
>DWOA01000160.1:0-10189 GCA_018250715.1 Telegonus anausis annetta | reverse complement strand
ACTGCTGGGCACGGGTCTCCCCTCGCTGAGGGGGATTTAGGCCTTAGTCTACCGCGCTGGCCAAGTGCGAATTGGTAAACTTCACATACCTTTGAGATCCTTTTTAGGAACTGTCAGGTATGCAGGTTTCCTCATGATGTTTTCCTTCACCGTAAAGCAAGTGATAATTATAATTAATCTCTAATTCGCACATAAATCAAAGGTGCATGCCTGGGATTTGAACCTCGTACCTCCCGATTGACAGGCCAAGTTTCAACCATTAGGCTATCACTGCTCATCCTTTAATCTATGCCTTACCTTTCAAGTAACCGCCGACCGAGCCTATGCGTAATGACGTGAAAATTGCAACAAATGTTAGCCACTCAAATGCAGTCGAGCCGCAAGATTCAATTCGCCATGTTGCAATTAACTCAGATATGAGCTCAGCTAACTCAGCTGTATTCAGTTCAGCTCAAATCGGGTCCGCTATGCGTGTTAGATTTTAATAGGCACGAAACTAGTGTCATGTGGATTGTTTGACTTCTGTTTAGTGATCTAGAGCTGCTTCGTTACTTAAATAAACAGTCCACCTGCTCACATGGACGACCAATTTCAAAGAACTGCTACTATCAAGCAGCTTATGTGTATTTAAATGGTATGTATTTAATAAACACAGTCTTGTAAATATTTCATGGTTTAACGAATATTTTATTTTACTATAACAGGAATATACGCCAGTATTGATGTACACTAATTAGTTTCCTTTAAACGTATGTAATTAAAAAAAATGTGACACTGGTTATAATATTTACATTCAATTACAAATATTTTATAAAGGCCGACCTGATATTAACTAAGATATATAATGCATCATGGTTTAAATGTTTTTATTTTCCTATCAGATCAGAATGGACTCAGATATACTCAAAGTTATCCCAAGCGAAGCTTTAATTATTTCAAGACAATAATACGCATTGAAATTATATATTGTGGAAGCTCATAGATATCTATCCTAATAGGCGTAAATAAAACATAATTGGTGTTACAGTTAATTGATTATTTCTAGTTAATTATCAGAAATTCGATTCACCACTGTATTTAATCTAAAAGTTTATAGTTTTATAGCGGTTATTATACTGTATACTCCGTTTTTATTACTATTCAGTACAATATGGGAGTTGCCTTGATTATGATTCTCCTTGCCGTTACATTTAATTAATGTTATTTCTTTTTATGAATAATTTGAGGCTTGCTATCGATTTTATTTGAATAATATATTCCAATAACCCAAAGTGAATCTTATTTTTAACTGACTTAAATCTTTCTCGTTCAATTATATATACTTTAGAACCACGTAAATTAGCTTTTACAAGTTTAAGTATATTATAATACTCGTTATTAAATCTTGCATGTCAGTTCTACTGTAAATTCAGTCTGACTTTGTAAAGAACCAGTTATTTAAAGCAGAGTTCAAAGATTTTTTTAAGCAGTTTCATTATTCTAGCACTAGCAAGTACTAGCTCCAGTGCTTGAGACCATTCAAACACATACTACAATTAGCTTTTCCGTGCAACATTAGCATGATTTAGCACATTAATCAATCTCACTGTGATGGCACTTTGGCAAATGGCACCCACTCGCATCAGAACTCATCTGATTTATATCTGACAATCCAGAAATCAAATGTATAAAATAAAAGCTTAGGTCGGCTGTAGATCGTTTTTGAAAGTTTATTCACACGCCGCGCCGAAATTAATATTAGAAATCGTCACGTAAGAACATAGAGTTATGCGCCCTCCGCAAGACTAACTCTTCGCCTTTATTTCTCTTTATATTTTATACTTATAATACATACTAACAAATCGCCCCCTAATGCTTATATATACGTATAACGGTTCGAAAGAGACCTGTGAGCCCTGTGACAAACGGACAAACAATGGCTTAGTAAAAGAGTTCCGCTTATACCCTTCAGATACAGATAAAATTTATTATTAACATTATAACGTAATTTATACCTTTCGCATTCATATTATATATATCTATATATTTCTTTCTTCTTTTTTTTCTGTTTTTTTTCTCTAATTTCACATTTATTCTCAATACCGTCCTCATTAATCTCTGTTTCGCCTAAAGGTTGACTGGGAGAGAATACCCATGGCATTAAGGCCGCCTTTGTACCACTTTTTAGGTATAAAAGTTTAAATAAATGAATACAGAACCCTAAAACCACCATAAAGCACGTACCTACAACCATTAAACTATTAACTGTACTTATCCTTTACCCTTTACAATCTTATCATCTCGCAAGGTACTTCCAATGACCTAAAAACATGTCGCAACTAACAAATCAAATGGTACCAATTGCATCTTTCCCATGCCCCACTCAATTGCATTGGACGGATGCTTCCCATTACGGCATCTACTCGCGTTAATTCAGCCGAACTAGGCCACTGCACTGTTCCCTAGGATACGTGAGGTATTATAGGCACAGGGTCATTTCATGTTAGAAGTAGCAAGCGAACGTGCAGTTCAACTGATAGTAAGTGGCATTGCTACACATTAACATCTGTAATTAACCCTACATAAGGTTGAAAGCCAACCTGATGTTGGTCACAATTGCATTAATACCCGTTGCTACCCTAAGAACTAAATTTGAACGCCTCGGATAAGTTTTTTTTTTTAATATATTACTGAAGTAGCAAACGAGCACGCAGTCCACCAGATGGTAAATGGCTACTGCCGCCCATGGACATTTGTTATCGACCCCAGATAAGACCAACAGTCTTACCTGAGGTTGACCACAAATGCGTTGCTATCCCTGAGGACTAAGATGGAACGCCTCGGATAAGTATGTCTCCCTTACAACACCCTTCAGGCCAGAACACGTTAGCGCTTAACACTGCCGTTATTAGGTAGAAATAGGAGTGGCGGTGGTGCCACCGGAGTCGAACCACAAAGGATTCCATCACTTTCACGTCATGTGGTCAGAATGTGGTCAGATGCGTTTATAAAACCAGTGGAGGATCATTTCGGACCCCGAACTTAGTAAGGCCAGAGGCTCTTCAGAGGCGCGACTTAAGATTCACGTCGGCAGTCAGTTAAAGTAATGGGGACATTGCGATGTCGCGTGTCTTTACGTACTAACAAACCGACATTTCCGTTTGCATCGTAATAAATAATAGCAGATAATATTATGCAAATTGTGGCCATTTTGACGAATTAGGAAACGTAATTACTAAAAGATACACGTTCTTTAAATGAAAATCCTTTCACTTGTTAAGTATGGAATATATATTCTAACTTGCATTAATTACAATAGAATTTTTAACTGAAACTTTTATTATCAAATCAGATGAATATTTACGTACTATAAATTTATATTTTAAGTGTATTGGCTTGTGATAAGATTCAAGTGAAAGTAAGCTTTCTATATCACTTTACTATACTCAAAATTGTTTTGGGTGTAATAAAGCATCATCAACGTAATATTGATTACTTGATATTCAAATACTATTTTTATGTAATTCATAGAAGACAATGACATGTATGGGAATGTAATCAGTGTTATATTAGCTTTAAGTCTGCTAAACTATAAGCATAAATCTTTCTTTGCATCTGGTAATTCTTTAAGAAAAGTATATTATTTCTCGAGCTTAGTGGCTATTACTGTACAGATTTATAAAATTGGTATAGCAAACGTGCGAGCAGTCCACCGGATGGAAAGTGATCCCTGTCGCTCATGGATATCAGTAATTGACCCCAAATAAAATTATGATCGTAACTCGAGTCACGACGCGGTAAGCGTTGCTCTCCCCGAGTAAGTTGGTAAGCCTCAGATGAGTGTGGCTTCTTACTATGCTATGCTATGGCATGCTATGGCACATTATTATGCTATACGTAGTTTAACGTCCGTTGCGACTTACTTGCACGTCCAATATCACCTTTATTATCGATCTAAAATAAACCGATTTACAAAAACATTATCACTGACCTTTTAATGGCTTTTAAACTTTGCGACGCTGCCTACAGATGCTATATAATGTAGCAAAAAAGGTGATAAAACATTTATTTACATAATATATAACTTAATTACAAAGAGTTTACAAAAGTTCGTTTCTTTTAAATTAAATAGATATTAACTCTTTGAAATGTAAATATTTAATACGTAATAAATAACAATAGAACGTAAAATACAAATCTAGCGTCACCGGTCGTCTTAAAGCCATCAACAATGGATCGGAGATAATGCAACGATAACAGATTCACGGCTGCTGCGAAGGGCACTAGAAATTATACAACTAGTAGGCATCTCTCGACTAACATATTATCTTAAAATTTATTCAAGGTATCCAAGCAGAAATAAACAATTGCGTGGTCTAATAAAATTGTCAAATTGTTTGTCTAAGACAAATGACAGTATTAGTGTGTTCTAACTAGATTAATAAAATAAATAGCGATTTATTTCCGACCTTGTGCATTATATATGATAATAAAATATAAGTAAACATATGAACTGCTACTAAATTATACATATACTTATTATAATTAATTAATATGTTCGTTAAAAAAGTGTGCCTATCATGTTTATAAGAGCCCATTAATTTTAGAGGAACGCTACTCTATCATATGTAAAGTTGTTCTCCTTATAGTGTCGACCCATTCATCTTTCTTATCCAATCATCAGCCCTCAGAAGTAATCAGTGCTTGTCGGATGAGCTCTGTGTTATTTTCAAACTATCTTCTTTAGGTCAATATATGATTTGAATGTCTAAACTTGAAGGGGTGTGGCCGGTCCAATGCCTCTCATATTTTTATTGGCGACAACTGTTTGATTGATTATCTAATTATTACTCGAGCATTTTATTTTTCGTAGTTCGACTCGGATCGTTTGTTTTTAATTTACATTATACAATACTCAGTTAATGATGTCCATCTTGCATAATATGTTCTTCGTTTAGTCTAAAACGATCATGTAACGCTTAAGACCTACCTGTTGCTAATGAGAACGCTTAGCATGATGCTACTCACTCGGTCACTTCGTATGAGCGCTATGATGTAATCTGCAAACCAAAAGTGGCTAGCGTGTTACTTCACTATTCTACTACGTCGAATAAATCCTTCAATGCATCCGTGATAAACTTCGGGCATTATCGTGCTGATCCGATTCAGGAACAGAAGTGAGACTGCACGAGCTAACTTAACATCAATAAATGTAATGATAGCTCACTGCCGCCCTTAAGTGTAAAGAAAGGGCACAGGGAGAGGACCTGGAGTCCCTGCAGATCTGCCTGTTCCGTGTGGCGGCGTACCTTGGCCTTGGCGCGCGGCGGCAGGCGGGCGCGCAGCGGCGCGGCGCGGCCCAGCCGCTGCAACAGCCGCGGCTCACTCGCTCCGCTCCGCACGCGCTCGTGCGCGAGGTACGGACGCACGTACATTTCCCGTTTATAACATTAAAGTAGCAAAGGACCTTGCAGTCCACCTGATGGTGAGTGCTTGATGGAAATTTGCAATCAACTCCATATTAAAAGGCGTTCCTTGTGGGATTAAGATGTTCGTCCTCCATGTAAGTCAGCCGAATTCCACTCCCACCGCAACGCGAGAGCGGTTCCCGCGGTTTACGCTAGAAATAGGTGTGGTACCTCCCCGGTCGCACAACACTTATTCTTTTAAGCATCAAATGCGCATCCAACGTGTGCGGAAGTTATTCTATGATTAGAATCTGTGCTCGTTCAGAAGATAGCCAGTTCGTTTAAGACGAAGCAATGAAATTTTTGTAATTTATTTTGTCCAAATATTTTAACGAAAACTTAAAAAAAATACCCCTTATTAAAATAGTTAATAGATCTTTGATTATTTGCATACATCAATTGAAAGTATTAAATACAATACAAGTTTCATAAAAATAGTTAATCTAGTTGATGATTAATAGATAGCAATAACCTACATGCGAGAAGTGCAGTAAAGATAGCAGAGTGTTGACAAAACTAACGCGAAACTCATGTATATAATTGTAATGATAGAGTTATATAATAACTTATAAAAATTAATGATACCAATAAATACAATATAAACAGAAACAGTTATCTTATCGTCCACCTGTCTCCCCCTGTCTCAGAGAACAGATCGTGTTGAGTTATTTTAGGATTTTTTTTCATTTAAACATGTCAGGCAAGACTTTATTACATATATAAAATATATAATCGTATGTCTTGAATGAAAATATGTAAAGATATTAAGTTGGACTATTTATAATAATCACCTCATAACAATATAATTTTTTGCTATAAAGTTTATAAATTTATTGTAGAACTATACTGAACTAAATATTAAATTCTGCTATATTATCGAGTTTAAATACTTTCAATAAATAACATCAATTAATTTCGACAAATTATCCGTTGAAATAGTATATTTATGAGACTGAATTTTAAGAATGTCTTGTGGTTGTAGGACTTATGCCGACGACAAGTAGAATATTTTGCTTGAAATGGGTCCCGAAGACGCTGCCATGCCCAAGAGTAAGTTGAAACTTTTGACATTTTAGTAGGTGAAACGACGCTACAGTTCACGAACCATACGAGCTGTGTCACTACAAACTATCTACTCATTACGCAAATGTACCTCTCGATTGAAGTTGAATATAAGCGAAGATTATGTACTTTGTTATAGTGTATATTAATTCTTGTTTATTTGTAATAACAGATGCGCCTGATTCTAAAGGACGTACGCGAGGGCGGACGTACGAGCAGGGGACAAGTCTGCGGATACGCGCAGGAATCAACTTGCGGGAAAATCCCTTTTCCTCTATACACTTCAAAGAAATGGCGATAAGGTAATGCGCATAATTCGTCGGTCAATAAATAATATTTAAGTTTTCTTTGCTTGGCTTTACACATTATTTATGGAGATGAAGACGAGACATAATATGTCGCTGCAATACTTTTAGTATCTTATACAAATTTGTCGTATTTTAGTTGACGTTCTTCGAATGATTTCAGGAAACTGTCAGCATTGTGTACCCGAGAGATAACGACTTGCTGACATGCTAATAAGCTTGCTACTACGCACTTTGCGGCCGCTGTGTATGCTATTAACCTACGTATATATATCAATATGTTATATATTCTGTCCTTTTGCTATATAGTAATATTGCACGACCACGACCCATGTAACTGGATGGACGTGTCGGCAATAAAGAACGCGACAATGTTTATCTAAAATTATATACGAACGCATTTATTAAAAGCAAATATTTCATTTACGTATTTAGGTAAAGCGATTATAACGATTTTATACGTGGTAATGAATTTGTTTTTATGCAATAGTCTTCTTCGTATATAAATAAGTCAACAGTAAATACGGAATACTAATTTGTTAATAATTGTACAACTACGAAAATTAAAACTGTTAATTTCTTATAATTATGTATATTACACATTAATATAGCCTCGCACAAGCAACACGTTGCTGATAATTCTCGTGTGGCATCGTGAAATTATACTTCCAAAATAGAATTTAAAGTTTTGTGTTTGACACGGATACTCGGAGACAAATAGTCAAGGATTAGTTTAGAATTTGGAATCGTTCGCGTGGTTTCCCGGCGATCATGAATAATGTCACCAATCAAATAAAATTGAAATGCAATCATTCCAATAAGCTCCGTGCAGGAAGATGAAGGGAGAACAAGAGAATGCAGTGCCGAGAGGGTGGCACGGGGCGGGGCAACGCGGTGCGCGCGCGAGGCCGGCGGCGCGCGATACTGACCACGGTCTTTACCTCCTTGCTGGCCACGTTGTACAGCAGCGCCGTGCCCACGTCGCGCAGCTCCGCGTCCTCGCTCAGCAGGCAGTGCACGCACACCTGCGCACACGCACACACGCCGTCAGCCACGTTGCAATGCTACGTGCTTTACTTATGATACGTTCATAGCTGAATTACTAATTGTCCATATCATATTTTATTCCCCACCATGTTGGGAATTTTTTGAATTTGCATATTTTATATCTGACTCCATTGATAGGGATATCGGACATGAGTCGAAATACTAATGTGCTAATTTTACATTTGAAACTATCATACGTTAACGCGTGTATGATAGACGTGCAAAATTAATTACAGCATGATATTATTCTATTTAATAGTTTGTAAGGAATAATAAATAAAAAAGCGATTACCTTAGTGGTGACGCGAATGTTGGAGAGCTGCTTGCCGTCCGCCTCCCACTCGCTGATGTACAGCAGCCACTCCGACGACGACGTGTTCTCGAATAGATTGCACATCTGTGGTCATAAATAAAAAAAACTTTGAGTTGATAATGATAGAATTATTTGTAGTTCGACTCCGGCGACACAACAGTTACACCTATTTCTGCCCGATAACAGCAGTGGTAAGCGCTACTTTGTTCTACTCTAAGAGTGTGATAAGAAAAATATACTTATTCGAGGTGGTATTAATCCTCAAGGATAGCAACAGATATGTGGTGAACATAAGGTACGACTCTGATCTAAGGTCGATTACGATGTCCATGGGCGGCAACGGTAAAATGTGATAACATTAGCGTCATGTTGCACATAACATCAGGGAGGCCAGGCGGTACTGACGAAGAGGCCGGTGGCGCGCTGCTCGTCGAGCGGCTTGGTGTCGAGCGCGTGCGCGTAGGACAGCAGCGCGTGGTGGCGGCGGTCCTGGTGCAGCAGCAGCGCCACGTCGTCGCGCAGCGCCGCCGCCGCCACGCAGCGCAGCGCCGCGCCCGCGCGCGCGCCGCCGCCCGCCAGCAGCCGCCCTGCACGGACGCGCGCACATGAGTTATTGTAAGGCTAATTATTTTCAAGCTGCAATATAATCATTAGGAAAATGACCCAGGCCTATTCATATGTGATCCCGAGAAGAGCGGTGATATGTGTGGTCGCTACTGTCGTGGACAGTCCAGGTAGAGCCCGAAGGGGCAACGCGCTCGGACGACACCGATTGTGTTCTGTAGCAGATCTCGAAATCCTCTTCTCAGCGCTGACGTCGGCCACCCGGGAGGGTTTTAGTACAGAAAGAGTCCCACATAATCCGGTGTCGCTTTCACGGCACCGGGTACCTTTTGAAGGTTACCGTCAAAGGCCTATTTATATGTACCAGTAGTTCGCTCAGTAGTCTAACTGCTATCAAGAATATAAATTCTTTATTTTTCTACCAAGTGTCTTTTTCTCTCAAAATTTCTTGCTCTCCCAGCATTCTTTGCATTTTTCCAATCTCTAATGGAATTATACTTACCCATTTGAAAATCAACATGTGCAAAATCATACTATATTCGTAATTCATATTCATAGTTATATTAGTATATTCGTAACAAAATCAAAAGCAACTCTTTAGTGGAACAACTACGACCGCGAGCAAATAAACATCCGTTTCACAGTTGCCAATCTTACGAAATGGCAAATATTTACAGAGCTTCGAACATGATGATAAAATTTATTTACATTTTGCTTAGATTTCTGTTTGTACGACCTGCATGAGTAAAGTGAGTAGTAATTTATGAAATATATTATTTTAAAAACTAATTAGTATATACATATCAAAAGTGCGCTTGTGTCCAAATTTTATATACGACCTTTAGTAATAAATTATAGAAAAAAAATTCAATGAAAATAATATTCTAAATTGCATGCAATTTTCTTTTGTTTCTGTGACACATTATGTAAAAGTGATTGATATTGATTGTAACCATTAATAACTCCAATTGTTACGTTTTTCCAGGAACCTCCTAGCGACAAGCTCCTATCATTCGTGTGTGATAGATCGTGAGCGGCGCTTACCGATGAAGGAGAGGAAGTCGTCGCCGAGCACCCAGCTGCCCTCGCCCTGCACCAGGTACTGCTGCAGCTCGTCCAGGCTCTGCCGCTCCTCTCCCGACAGCGTCTCACCCTCCAGTGCCTTCGACAACTTCTCAAACTCCTGCACTCCCTGGAAACCATTACCAAAATTCTCACGCAAAACTCTCAGGTATCTTAAAAAAATATATAAAAAAGATGGAATCACCACTGCTACATCTATTTGTGCTTAATAAAACCAGTGTTCATCCATGCTGTATTCTGGTCCGAAGGGGTAAGGCAGATATGCTTATCTGAGGAGTTCTTAACATAGTTCATAATATCAAGTGTATAAACGTTATGTGGTCAACCTCAGGTAAAACTATGATCGTTGTCAAGTTTTTCCACTCCAT
>DWOA01000159.1:0-10194 GCA_018250715.1 Telegonus anausis annetta | reverse complement strand
AAAGGTATTGTTATTAAATAATTAACACGTTATTTAACCGACTACTTATAATATAACCGATATTTAAATGGTAAACGACTTTGCAGTTTAGCTGATTATAATTGAACATTGCCTGGACCTTCGCAATCAACCGCTGATTAGACTACAGTTCTACCTGAGGCCCGTGTAATATGCATTGCTACCCTTCAGGACAAGTTTGGGATGTGTTAGTACCTGTTTCCTTCTAACCAGCACACAACATCGCTTAACTCTGTTATTATAAGGCAGATATTCTCGTAGGTGTGGCGATAGCGCCTGCAAAGTCGAATCACGAAGGTTTCTACCATATAGATTTCCTCATGATAGGACTGGAAGTATTCAATTCTCCTCCTCAAAATGACCACCTTTTCAGCAATCGACCAAATCTAATAATTATCGTAATAAATCTTGGGGGAACTTCCTTAACAGTGCCTAATCGCAACGATTGCCATTTTGATGTCGTCGTTACGCGTATTTATTTAGGGTTGAAAATATGATGACAGTAAAGATACGTCGTAAATAGGGACTTCCGCACTTCGTAGCTTTATGTTCGTGTGATCTGATTTCCTTAGATTTTTTACGATTCACCTGTTTTTATGTGGTCGCCGGCGCTTATCAGCGTCGTTACTTATATAGGACAATACGTCAATTAATTCATTTTGACAAAAAAAGTACTGCTCTCGGCAATTGTATCTCCTACTTTAATAGAACAGTGCCTCCATTAAATCACTTTGACACATAATAGTGCTCACGAGTGGTATCTTCCTTGCGTGTAGAAAGAGACACGTGCGTAGTATTGGGGTATTGGCATGAACAGGATTGTATAAATACTCCGATTTACGAACTGACTTCAAACATCGAATTCCAGGTTCTTGTACTAATTTTTTTTTCAATATTGCAAGCTATTTTACTACACCTGATGTCTGCTGACATTTTGCATACGCGTTTGGTTTGGCGTCCAAAATGGCGGACTATCCAAAATCGCGGATTGTACAAAATGGCGGACTATTTATTTTTATGCAATTACATGATATGGGTATCGGACAAATGGTATGTTGAAGAGAACACAATATAAATTCCAATATGCCGGACTGTCCAAAATTCCCGGCGGATAAATGCGTTCTATAGTAAACATTTGTAGTATCTAAAATATTTTTTTTCGTTTTTCAATTACAGTTTCTGACCCCCAGAGAGCCACGAACAACACTTTAAAAATATTGGATTACATAATAACTTGCTAACATGTAACAATCGTTTATTTCAATAGCGTTTCAAACACAGACGATCATATCTGGTGATGACAGCTGGACATTAGCTAAGAATTTACTTGTTATGTTGATAATAGGAATGTTTATACTAGATCCGTGTAGTTTACTTCAGTTTGCGTATTACCTCACCCGTTCTTGTAGGGTTGCTGGGCTACAAATATAAAATCTAGGCTGGATTACGTTTAGCCACAAATGTAGACCTAATAAAAACGGAATTATAAGTATAACCTTTTAGTCTTAACGTATTAAATTTAGCCCTTTTTAAAATTAAAATACGGAAATGTGCTTTTACTCCTGATTATTTGAAATGTAGACTGTGGCCAAATGCTAACAAAAGTAGGAGAGACACGGGTAAATATTTGGCTGACACCTGACACCGGTTCTGGCAACCCTACGGGTACGCCAATTTTATTGTTCCTTGTTTATCTTGTTCCAAAATATTTGAAGAAAAATCCCGCTGTAGGGTATCGGTATATTCGTTGTAAATACTGTCTTACAGTTCATTCCAAAGAATGGCAATGTTTACAATTGCTGAATAAAATATAATGTTTGCTTCTTGTCAAATTATAAGGGTTATCCGAATAGTATCTAAGTTTTTTTACCCGACTGCGTTAAGAGGATGGTAACGTTTTTCGAGTGTATGTGTGTATGTTCGTTTGTTTAGCACGCCCCACAGCACAAACGGCTTGACGGATTTTAACATATGAAGTGTCGTTAGAATCGTCACAGTAGTCATAGTGACATAGGCTTACAATTTTACCACAAATGTATCGCCACACCTGAGAATCAAATTCACCCTCATTCACTCTCAAATAAGCATTTCTTACCATATCTTTCAATACTTCAAACGCCTAAAACTGATGTTATAATGAAGAAACTGATGTGGGAGTGCCGCCGGAGTTAAAAAAATCGTGGATCATGTATTAAAGTGGACATAAAAGTGGTAAAAGATTCTTCAATGGATTTACCGATGGACGTGTGAATGGAGTGGACCGAGGGAGTTCTATTTTGCCTAAAATCATCGATCGTGGATTAAAGTGGACATAAAAGTAGAAAAAGATCCATTAATGGATCTTACCCATGGATTTTAGTGTGCAAGTACATATTGTAACCCATAAAGTATTTCTGTCTTACTACCCTTCAAACAAAACAGCGCTTACACACCTGTTACAAGTAATGTTATACGCCCTTAATTTCTTTACATAGAAAGGGCACGGAGGGCGCTAAGCCATTCGTGTTCAAACTGACCATTAGTTTAACTTTGATGTTGTTGCAAAGTGTTTCCCCGTGTACCTGTTCCAGAGTAAATGAGCCTAAGCTAATATTTTTCGGTCCCTTTCGGGTCATTTTAGGTTAAATTAAATACATATCAATGAATAAATTGGTAAGCTGGTAGAACCCTTAAATTTAGTGTCTAGTGGACCACCGCTACAATGATTTCTGCCTAATAACAGCAGTGTTAAGGTGTGCTATTTTCTGGCCTGAAGAAAAATATACTTAACAAGGCGTTACAACTTAAAATCGACCACTTTATTCCTTAGGAATTGCAACGGCTCTGTGATCTCACAAAAATCCCTGTACTATGTCATGTTAGTTACATACTCGTATGTTCAGGGGTGGCAGTGAACATTACTTACCATCAGAATTCAGATGGACTATACTGACTACTTTTTGTAGAGAAAAAAATGTTTGACTGCGTTCAATGAATTTTTCAAATAGATTAATGCAAAAGTTTCAAGTTACTAAGTACCGTAAACTTGAGTTCCACTTGTAAAAACAGTCTTAGCATTCACAGCCGGGTAATATCAGTCGATTAGCATCTAATTAACTTTGTTCAGTTTAAAAAGAAAGATTTCTGTTACAAGTGGAAGCGTTTACTCTAACGAGATTGTCTAGCTGTCTGAAAATATCTGAAGATACAATAGTCGGAACAATTGTAAGATGCCATTCTATTGGATATTATTAATAACAACAAATACAAATGATTTAAGATGAATATAACAGCAGAACTGATATATTTTACTATGTAATGGGTACTCGTGATAGACGGTTTCTTATTCCTTTTTGCCGATATTTCGACCGAGTTAGATGGATCGTGGTCACGGCGAAACTGCGGTGCGGTGGCGAGGAGTGATCGTTGACAAGCAATAGTGGCAACTGCTTGACTGTTTTAATTTGTAAATGTCACACCACACTAAAACATAATAAATTGATGAATATCTGAAGGTGGTAGAATCCTTTGTCGTTCGACTCCGGCGGCACCATGTGGCCAGCCTCAGGTAAGAATGTTGGCCTTATCTAGGGTTGATGACAAATGTCCATGGTCGGCAGTGGCCACTTACTCAGGTGGACTGCATGCTCGTTTGCTACTTCAGTAATATATAAAAAAAAAACAATGTTACCTACATGAGTGACATGTGATCTACGATACATGCACTACGGTGTCACCGACCGATAGACGACGACGAAACGCAATATTCAACGACAGATGGTGACGTTTAGCGACGTCGTCGACGGCAGCCTGTCCGCGGGTTGTCGTCAGGTTATTGATTGTCGGTAGGTAGTGATAGGCGGCGACTGTTGACGACATATATATGTCATATACATTGTCATGATTAAAAAAATTATTCATCGTCCTTATTTTATTCCATTCTGAGACGTCTTAAAAACTTACAGTCTATGACTATTGGGATAATCTAACTACACCTCAAATGTTAAAATCTGTTAGGCCCTTTGAAGAGTAGAACGTGATAAAGAAATGAACATAGGTACATAGGTAGTAGGTACATACTACCTATGTATGTTAATTTCTATGGGCCGATTTGATAATCCCTATAGAATGTGATTACTCAAATAATAAAAATAATAATCAAACATAAAGAAAGGTTCTATTTCGAATCACTACTGTTGTAACAAGTCATAATGATATCATGCTTCGACATAAATTTTAACGTTCGCTAATCAAACATGCACATCTAATCACAAACAAAGTAAAGGATCTAATTCCGCTCGATTCTATTGTTTTCCGAACGCCATAATTATCTTACATCAACTGAATCATATTTTAGTCCGTGGTCAAGCATTGCAACATCCTGTACAAGCCCTTATTGTACAGTGAAAGCAATGGGGAACTTAGGGTTGTCACTTGATAAGTTGCTACCAAGACATGCAACAAAAATTTACCAAGATTTTAAGTCCTTTAAATTTTTTGTAAATAGCCCTTTCAAAAAGTAAACAACTTGCTTTATAAAATAAAAATACAGACAAACACAATGATGTAATTATTATTGATTATCAATTATTTATTTTTAATTGTCAAAGTAAAAAGACAAAAAAGGTATTTTACAAAATATTTTTGGACACATATAGATACATCATGACACGGGAAACAATGTTTGTTATTATACACTTTTAATAGACTTTGTTATATCATGAGCAGTGATAGCCTAATGGTTGAAACTTGGCCTCTCAATCGGGAGGTCCGAGGTTCTAATCCCAGGCACGCACCTCTAATTTATGTGCGTATTAGAGATTAATTATCACTTGCTTTAACGGTGAAAGAAAACATCGTGAGGAAACCTGCATACCTGAGAGTCCCTAAAAAGTTCTCAAAGGTATGTGAAGTCTACCAATTCGCACTGGGCCAGCACGGTGGACTTAGTCCTAAAATCCCTCTCAGCGAGGGGAGACCCGTGCCCAGCAGTGGGACAATAATGGGTTGACGACGATATTTCTGATACTTACGAGAACTACATTGTAAAGCTCTATGCTTTAGAATAGATCGTATTTTGTAATTATAACCTTAACGATGTAAGAAACCTACGTGCCATGACAGTTCTTTATATTTAGATTCATTATTTAGTAAACAAGCAAACATACATTTATTTTACACATTGATATTTACGAGTAGAATCAATTTTTCGGGATCCAAAGTATCAGTCGTAAACTGGTGAGAGACGTAAAACCAGTACAATATAACTAAACAAAACAGAAACCTTAAGTATGTTTATAAGAATTGAAAAAGAACAAAGCACGCCCAGTATTGATAAACAGGAAATCGGAGAATAAGTAAATCTAAACGATTCGCGAACGTTGGAACTTCACCGTTTAAAGAAACTTCAGCGAAGGAATAATTGTTAAACCTACAAAGCAGTAATACTCCATTACAACAAAGAACATTAATAAAATCCACTGAAAAGCTTCTTTCAATTCGTCGGCTCCCCGCTTTATGAAATAAGTTTTTTCTCTAACAAAATTACGTTTTATGAGTAAGAAATTGGGAGAAAACGAATTTTGGGTGTAGTGGGTGATGGGACGAGCTTCCCTTTGAGGGAACTTGAGAGGCTACTTAACATCTCATGTTTGTTTTTGACTGCAAATAGGTATTTTCACGTAGATTAACAAATGAGTGACGAACATAGCATTTGAAGTTAATGGTAGGCATGTTTAAGTAATTTTTGATATTGATTTTGAATATGTTGGATGCGTCTGTGGTCACTCTGTTATACAACAAACATATGATTACAAACAAACGTGGTATGAGGCAATTCTGGAGAAGGGTTAAGGGTAGACCCTTCAGCAGATTTGTTAAGATTGATGGATTGAATTTTTTTCAAACTGTTATTATAAATAATGGCAGTTGATGCCATTATCTATTTAATAAACAAAAATTAGGGTTACTATACCGTAATTATGTTTTTGACCTTGTACAAAGGGATTCATTTATTATTTGTATTTCTTACAATCTTTGTCATGAAAATTCATAGATACATCGCAGTTATAACCATTAATCAAACAAAAACAAGGTCATAGCTAGGTCGAAGCATAAAGAAATCTGCTAAGGGCTGAGAGAATCGAATGCCCTTGAGTTCCCCTACCAGCCTTCCCTTATATTCGCCAAACTTCACAATTTGCCTAAACTATGAATATGTTAGACCATAGGCGATAGGCTATAAAAAAACATTTTCTTAATACTATTTTGTATTTTTATCCCTTAGTAACGGTTCAGACAAATCAATTATTATGCTTTCGCTTCTTCTCCATAACTAAACACCTTGTGAAGTATTGGTAGTACATTATTAATATTGACGTTAAAAAAATCTTAAAAGTATCTATTTAAGCAAAATATTTTCGATTTGATTGTCGAAGGAAGCTTTTGCAATCCATAGACTTGTGTTATCACCTAAATAACAGACACATACATGTGAGAATTTTCAAGTAGGATGTGATCATATTGTTAAGCATGAAGAATTAGTTGTATCGTGACATATCATTTTAAAAGAAAGAAGTATAAAGTTTTGATATTCGACAAAAAGTAACTATCACAAATTTTAGTGTGCAGCAACGTTGTATAGAATATCGTCGCATTGATTGACTAACGTATAAAACTAGCATATTTCTCGGTCTCGTACATTGCTAGATTGCAGCTATCAGACTACAAGTGAACCTTGCCCAGTAATACAGGAAAAGAAATCGCGTAGCTCAGTAGATATCATCTCGCCAACTATAGACCAGGTACCTTAATCCACTTGATGCCAGAGGGGAACAGGACAGACGGATTATCATATCACATGAATATTTGATAAGACGCTCTGATTCAATTAGAAGACGAATGCGGTCCGGATACAGCCTTGAAATGCTGCGTACTTCTGCCGTTATGCTCCGGTTATACTTGAACCCGTTGGCAGTTAGATGCATAAATTATAAACTAAATTGTGTTACGTGGAGTTGATTAGTCGTTTAAGCGGTGGAGGGTCTTAATCATATTATTGTATTATACGTCTCAATTCCCCATAGAGTTTGGGATACTTGAAACAGTTAAAATTTTATGAGCGTAAGTGTGTTTCAGCTAGTGTTGGTATGACATATCTAAAAGAAGATCAGAATCTAACATTTATCTGTAATTGATAGTAATGTTTTTACGAGAATAAAATTTGTTAAATCGATCTGTAATTGATTTTTGAAGTTACGTATGTGCTTTGAAAAACGAATTAACTGCCTTTCATGGCGAAATATATCATGAGGTGACTTTTGATTTACGTGAGAATTCTGTCCACTAACTTGTATTCGTAAACCATGCCCAGAAACCATTCTCAGATTGCCTGTCCAACTGAGACACGAAGCTTAGCTTCGACGATCTCAATTGGACAGGCATAACTTATTCAAATATATAACAGTTTCCACCAAAGCTAAGAGAGCAAGACAATCTATGAAAATGCTATAGGTAGCTACACAGGTCACGGACGCCTAACACCAATCTTTTGCTTAGCCAAAAAGCTACTCGTACATCTGGTTTAAAACTATTGCAGCCATTTCCAGCAACTCTAAGCCAAGCTAAGCGATGGAAATTACGGGGACACAGTTTGGCTGTATATAGGTATCAATAAAAGCACTAGAAATAGTTGTTGCAAGCATTTTTGATTGAATTTATTACAAGGGGAAGTCAGATTGGTAAAAGTAAGTTGCAATGCAGCAAGATATACCTTCAGGATCGACGCAGATCGTAAATTAGACTAAAGTGCCGATCTTTTTGTCCATTTTATTACGTTTATTCATGTAATTGCTCATAAGTCTGAGTTAATCTGTGCAAATTAATATCATATATGATTTATAAACTATTATTATGAGTCAGAAACGTTAATCTAATTTGGTATAATTTTGAGCTACTTAATTTTGCATGAATACTTAAACGCGATCATACATGCGTACGTGCGTATGCACGAGATGAAAGAATTTTCATGCTTGTAAATGAGCGTGTTAATGTGTATTTGACAGAAATTACTACGTGCATACTTTCGTTCTTGTAAATACGTTTTCACGTGTGTGTGCCAAGTAACAGTACCTGCATACTTCTTAACTCTTAATTTTTCTTTTGATTTATGTTCATTTTCTACTTTTTGTTTCTATAATGATCTATCTCTCGCATGTTTCTGTCATGTATGTACCTTACCGACCCTTTACTTATTTACTATTCTGGTATCTATATGTGGAAACTGCTAAATGGCCTTTACTTATTTATGCTCTTACATATGTTTGTATGTGTAGCTGTACGTTTTCCTTGAATAAATAAATTAAAAAATATATACTTTCGTGCTTGTAATTGATCGAGTAAATGTGTGTGCCGAAAATGAGTACGTGCATACTTTCGTGCGTGTAAATGAGTGTGTTTGTCTGTGTGTGTCAAAAAGACTTTACTGTTATTAAACTTCTTCTGCCGAAATGAACGTGTTGCAAGCATTAATGTCAGGTATTGTTACAAAGACAAGTCAGAGTGATAAAACTGAATTGCAATGTAGCACAGTAGCTTTGAGCTTCAGGTTGTAAATCAGCGCACAATGCGGATCTTCCCGCCTACTTTATTATGTTTATTCACGATATTGCTCATCTAGCATAAGTGAATCTCTGCGAATCAATTTCATGTATGTACTCTAATCTATAATCTAGAATCATAAGTTTGCTTTTATCTATTTTTTTTACAATTTCCAGTCTCTTTACTGTTGCATGAATACTTACATGCATGCATACGTGCTTACTTAAGTACATACTGACGTGCGTAAATGCGACATTCATACTTGTGTGTATGAGCGCGCGTGCGTGTTCGCTCGTGAATACGTGTGGATGCGTGCGTTAAAAAAACCTTTTTGCCTTAAACTTATTTCACTGTGCCTTTTTTCCTTAAATTTATTTCACTGCGCCTGGCATTGTACTGTACAAGGGCAACTCAGAGTGATACAACTAAGTTGCAATGCAGTACGGTAAGACTGAGCTTCAGGTCGTAAATCAGTGCAAAGTGCGGATCTTCCGGCCCACTTTATTATGTTTATTCATGATATTGCTCATCTAGCGAAAGTGAATCTTTGTTTACTGGCTCAGATCCTCCCGCTTAATGTTTTGGCCCGTTTTTGCTTTTAATTTTGAAACGTTTCCCGTTATTACAATGAGGTTATTGTTACGTTTTTTTGGTACTTTTCAGTTGTTGCTTTTGTTCGAATGGTATTAAATTTGTAAATATGGAGACAAGTTACGTGACGCAGTTGTCGTTATTACAATTTGCTCGTAAAAAGGTGTAATTAGTTCTTTTAAATTATTTTTGCACGGTGTGGAGATTTTAGTCCAGTAGTGAAACCGTGTTGAATGTTCCACGAGGAAAACTTCCCTCTTTGTAATTGTGGGTAGTCGAGAAATCAATACCACCATGAGGTATTTCAATTCCTGCCGTGGGTTGTTATTAGGTACAAATAGGTGTGGCGGTGGTGCCGCCGGAGTCGAACCACGAAGGATTCTACCACCTTCAGAGATGTTTATGTTACACAAGAAGATGCTGCTGCCTTTCCTTAATTTTGTCTCGTTACCTTATGAACAGGAAGAGAGTGTAGTGCAATTTAGTATTGACAACACCAGCATGAGGCATAAAATCGATATATTTTTGTATATTTAGGTCACCACAGCGAGACAGAGCAACGTCAGTTGTTATGCAAGTTAGGAGCTCTCAATTAATTTCTGGTGAATTTTTGATCGCTGTTTTAATTAAAAACGGCTCGTTATATTTTAATAGAGATTTTTAAAAAGGTCTGTAAATAATAAACTTGGTTTGGTTTATTTGACGATACTCGATTCAAGTGTTAATGAAAAATTTTTGTTTTTGCAGAAAATAGTTTTTTTATTCAAGTTTTAATATAGGTTCTCTAGTTTGAAAAGTCGTGTTAACCTATAATAGTTACTGCAGTTAGATGCCGTTGGAAGCGATTAAAAGTTTATGGAAGAAGGGATAGATAGTATGTAGTCAAAAAATAAGCATCTTTTGGCGAAATTATTTATCTACCGTACAGGGCAAAACGTATGACATATAATCAAGCAGCGATTATGCCAAAATGTTCGTACTTAGGTAACCTCTTTCCAGGTCTAAATT
>DWOA01000158.1:0-10213 GCA_018250715.1 Telegonus anausis annetta | reverse complement strand
TTTAAATACAAATGATGTGCGTATTCATTATGTATTCTCATATTAACCATATACATCATCATCAAAATTAATAAAATACTGTATTTTGTATTATGTCTTCTCCAGTATGTATCTGTATTATCATCAGGTTCATTATCCTATTATTTTTATAATTAAATAATTATCAACTTCAATTAATTCAAATTCAAATTACGCATCCTGCACGGCAATATTATAGTGGATATTAATGCCAACGTTGTGTTGACAGATGTGCGTCCGAGCACATGGACTCGCTGCGGCTGCAGGTGTCGTCGATGCTGGAGAAGCTGCTGGACAAGCTGACGGCCCTCGAGCAGTATGAGACCACCTTCAAGGAGGTGCACGTGGCGGCCACCGTGGAAGAGCTGTCCCAGGTTATTTGCGTTTTATTATGACACGTCATGAAGTTGATACGACGCATATGCCGTCATAAATATATTTGACAGAATACATGATCGCGTTTGGGGAGTATGTTGATGTTCATTATTAATACGACACATGGTAAAATAAAACGCATTTTTTTAAACTCTTGTAAACATTAAGTAGAAAGAGGAACAGTAGTGACTTGCGTAAACAATATATATTGTGTTAAAAATGTTTAAAATTTAATTTAAAAGTCGCATTGATTTCATCAGGGCGACATCATCACTCTCGGGTTGACACCGGCCGAGCTGGCCAACCAGCTGACGATCGTCGAACTGCACCGGCTTTCGTACGTGGGCCCCGAGGAGTTCGTACAGGCGTTCGCCCCCACCCCGCCGCCGGTGAAGGGGCCGCCGCAGAAGATCCCGCCGCCGGTCAAAATGACCCTGCCGGCCAGACCCACCACGTCGGGCAAGCCCCCGACTAAGAACACCATCAGCCTCCATCACGGGGAGAAGACCACGCGCAACCTTGAAGCGTACGCCGACTGGTTCAATCGGCTCAGCTACTTGGTGGCCACTGATATTTTGAAGGTAAGTTTTAATAAAATTTAAATGAGTTAAAGTTAGATCAACTTGATTATTTACTTTTGCTTCAGTGATAGGACGTTCTCATACCTGTTTTATTTTTATTTTGTGTAATTATAATTACTTTTAAGTAATCTAATACAAGTTTTAATTATATTTAAAAAAGTATTAATTTCATTAAAAATAATTCAATCGTAACCTTAAAATATCTATTAAATTATCCTGAATACAATTATGGACAAAACTATTTTTAGTTTTAGTAGTAAATATAAATATGTATTGATATTATTTGTTCTATATTGATTTGTTCAAATTTCCGTCCCCAGGCTTCGAAGAGCAAGTACCGCGCGCGCGTTATCGAGCAGTGGGTGATGACGGCCCGCGAGTGCTTCAACCTCGGCAACTTCAACTCCATGATGGCGATCATCGGCGCGCTCAACATGGTGCCCGTCGCTCGCTTGAAGAAGACCGTATGTATTTGTTGACGCATTGTAATATTCGGACTAGTTAAGTAAATTATATGTATCATACGGTGCATTCTGAATTTTAATCTTTGTGAGTTGATAAGCTGTTTGTCTTCAATAACAACCGACAAAAAACATCTTTTTTTGTGGTAAGCAACTAATGAAAATAAAATCATAGTGGTAAGAGTAGATTAATGGTTTCTTCGTGTTAATTAAGCTACAGGGGTTCCCGTACTAATCGGCTCCTATGCCTTTTTTTTTCACTTTCTCTGTGTTCCTTGGGTTACCCATTGTGATCCTGCAAGTGCACTACTACTTGTAAGCATACAGTCCCATTGCTTGTAAAGATCATAAACGATAATTATACATTCGTTGGGGTTAAAGTCGCAATTTAATAATTACCATTTGTGAGAAGAAAGCCGGACTTTACGGCGAATAAAAGAAACCACTTGACGTGATTGTGTTCTCAGATTGTATGAGTAAGAATTTAACACTCTTATCGTGTTTCAGTGGGCTCGTACCTCCACTGTATGTGGCCAGCAACTGCGTCAACTGGAATTGTGCATCGAGCCGAGCGCCAACCATGCTAGGTAACCAAAGTACTTTGAAATTATATTAAACTATTAAATTACTTTGAAAGAAAAGAATCGAAGAAAGTAACCATCTCTGTTTACCTAGTAGTAGGCTCAGAGACTTGCCTACACAAAATTATAGATAAGTAAATGACAATTACAAAAAAAGGGTTCTTAAATTAGATTAGATTTTACGTTGCTACTTCTGAGGATTAAATCAGCCAGCGTCCATGCTCTTCGAACAATACGCAAAATCTGCTGCACATTAAAATAGATTTACCTGCCCGGATTCCTCGGTCAAGCCATACTGTTTCTGTCAACTTACACGTATGATTTACTTCTGTATATTACATGAGTTCCACGGTAACAACGGTTATAATTTCCCTAGATACCGCGCGGCGCTGGCAGCCGCGCCCACAGAGACGGCTGTGCCGCTACTCTCGGTGACTTGCCGCGATCTGCACTTTGCTAACCAGGGAGCGCCCTCCAAGTGAGTTATGTTGATATTTTATATGTACACATGATTTCGGTTCCGGAGCAAAAGTTAACTTGTAAAAAATTGTGAAAAATATGTGTTGGTGTTATTTTGTATTCTTTCAAAAAGACTAACGGTAATTTATTTTGTATTTGTTGTTTGAGGTTAAATGTCACGCAGCATGCCCGACCATAGTCATGCTATAGGTACGTTATGAGCTCTTTATATAATAATCATTATGCAAATAGGTAAATAATGATTTGGTGCTTATACCTTCGCTTCCTTCTTCTTGTTTGGAATAGGCGAAAGTACGTACAATACAGAAGAAATAGAATTAATTTTACAAGAAATCAATCCTTGTGATACATGATATACGCATTAAAAACATCAGGTTTTGCAGCGTACTAGTATCACTGCTTACGCGTCAATATTTGACCAAGATATGTGGTTTGCCATTATCGGTTTAACAGTTAACTAATAATTGCGTCTCTAAAATTTGACGATACTGAGAAAGAAACATCTATATCCGTCTTGTGCCTTTGAAATCTGGTGACAAAGGAAAAAGTCTTCTACGTCGGCACCCTTCGTCTCTGCTTCTTCGTAACATACTTTCTTTGACAGAATCGATAGCTCAGTTCAGTTCGCAATCGACCGGTATAGAGTAAGCCACTCCCGTCCGCAGGTTGTCCGGCAACCGCATCAACTTCGAGAAGTGCGCGCAGCTGGCGCGGCACGTGTGCGTGCAGCTGGCGGCGCGGCGGCTGGCCGGCGAGGGCGCGCCCGTGCCGTCGCCCGCGCACCCGCACGTGCCCGCCTGGCGGTTCCTCAACGAGACTAACGTACTCAACGAAACTGGTATACATGCGCTTGCGTTTTATTATTATTATTAGTATATTTTTGTAGTTTTGGAGTAGTAAACGAACATGCAGGCCACCTGATGGTAAACCGGCACTGATGCCCAAGGACATCCGTAATCAACCCCAGATAAGATCAAAGTCTTACCTGAGGTCAGCCGCAGGTGCCCTGAGGACTAAGTTGGAGTGCCTCGGATAAGTATGTTTCCCTTACCACACTCTTCAGAGCACAACACAGAGCAGTGCTTAACACTGCTATTATTAGGCCGAAATAGGTATGGCGGTGGCGCCGCCGGAGTCGAACCAGGGTTCTACCACATTCACCTGATGGTAAGTGGCCACAGCCACCCATGGACACCTGTAATCAACCCCAGGTTAGATCAAATCATCATAGATAGGATCTGAGGTTGATCGCAGATGCGTTGCTGCCCCTGCTACGCCACGGATAAGTAGGTATGACTCCCTTACATCGTTGAGCATATGATATGATACATAATACGTATTATATAATACGCATAATATACGATATGATATTATGCACCAATCGTTTTATTTCAGAAAATTTTAACTTTTCGCGCATGTACACATCGCTCACTTACACGCATTTTTTTATTTTTCGTAACTTCAACGATTCACAAAATCATTAATGACTTCCTAAAATTATTGTTCTAAATATGTTAGTACTTATTATAATTAAAATTACAGCATTCCGAAATTTTGTGAGAACAATTCTGTAAGGAACATGTTTCACATTCCAGCTCTGGAGCTGATGTCATTCGAACGCGAGCCCCCAGTGGACAGCATGGAGAAGGAGCGCATGAAGCGACTGCGCGAGGGCATTTGAAATGTGTTTTACACTAGCCTCCATACGTGCGAGGCTAACCTGAAGGACTATCGGCTGCATTAAGTCTCTTACTAGCTACCCAGGATGGACAGTGTTAAATTGTAAGTCCCCCTTGTCAGTGAAGTGTTGTTTTAGCAAGCAGTGATTTTCATGCGTACACTATGGGCCGTTTGAATAACTACGACAGTTTCGAACAATTTGTTATCACCTGAAAACGAGTCAAGTCACTACCTGGAAACACAGGGGCTTACGATTTTAAAATTAGTTTTAAGATTACTAAATGTTGAGCTCTCTAGCATTTGACGCCATTTTACGGTTTCATTCTGCTACCAATTACAAAGAATGTAATTGATGGCTTGTATTACATCAGTTACTATTTAATATATTAGATATATAGGTTAATTCGTTTATGTATTTTTTAATTTTTTAGGCATTCCATTTCAGGGTAGAGGTGGCAACATGTTTCTGGGTCATATGTGTTATTTTATCATAGGTATCAATGGTTTTCTTAAAAGTGCCGTGTGGTGTCGGTATTGAATAGCACCACTCCCTCTCTTCCCGTGGATGTCGTAAGAGGCGACTAAGGGATAATACCGGGAGATAAGCACCAGCGTCTTCCTGTGTAACATCAAAACCTGCTCTGGTCATCAACACGTGTGCCAGGCCCAGGTGGGTTTAAATATTTGATGGCTGGACATTTCTACCAATATATATACAAATTCCTTTTAAAATGTTTTCATTATCTAATACGAGTAATTAACTATACCGACATAGGTACATATAAGACGAACCCCAACCTCGAATTGTTTCAGCAATTTGTATTGTGTTTATATACCTGGTAGCATCAGGTCAATTTAACATTCAAAATTCTGCCTTATGTACCGGGATGTCTTAATAAAAGTTCAAATTAACAGATTCTCGATTAATTAAGCGCGAAGATATGAGAACGTTACTAAAGCATTATAAAACCGACCTATAAATAATATACATACTCAATTGATAACAATATTCCAAATTATTAGAAATTGTTTTTAACATTATTTAATAAAAAATCAGGCTCTACAGATAACATTTAAAAAAATGTTCTATGTATCGAAGTTAAGGATCAGGCTGTGCCGGTGTTTGTTGGTAGCTGGGTCGATGGGGGTACATTGACACTGCTTCACACATGTTGCCACATCGTTTCAGTACCTTTGCGCACTTATGTACTTATTTTATTATTTTAATATTAGATATTACACGGTTAAGGTTGTTTTTAATAACATTCAATGTTCTCAATTGCTTTATAATTATTTATTTAATGACGTACGTTTTACTTATTATTTTTGTATTATCGATGTTTGTAACTTGCAAGTAAGACAGCTATTTACCTATATTTCGTAGGTTTAAGTTAACTCCGCCACCGATTCGCATTTCGCAACAGGGAACTGTTTTTATTTTAAATAGATTTATTCTGTTTTTTATACACTTCGTTTCAATTTATCATAGGTGTAAGGATAATACCTTATTTTAGAGTTAAGTAATGTGAGGGCTTACTGAATCATACCTGCTAGTCAGGCTCTATTTCTACATCATCTAGTATTATATTGCCCGTAAATTATTCAACTATTGTTATTAACTTTTATTAAACTATTTCATAAGTTAGGTTTAATGCAACAACGGGAAATGGATACACTGTTTCTGAAACTTCGCATTTTTAGAAATGATGTCGACGCTCCCGTTGTGCTAAGTAAATTATAAAATATAACGAAAAACGTTTTTAGTCGGTAAAAAGAGAAGGCATTTGTGTTACAACTTAGTCAAGACAATTAGTCTAAACACTGGTTACTTAGCACAGTATGGAGATGCCTGTAATAAAAGCTTCTCATATTGTCAGTTGTAAATTATTAGAAGCTATTTAAATTTAATAAATTCTAGTAGTAGGCTAATTGACCCGACTGCAAGCAGATAGATTAAAAAATTACGATAAAGCAATCTACGTAACTGTGTCTTAGACGCAAGTACGCAAGATTGAGATATTAATATTGGTTAATGCTAGATATACGTAAACAAATCCTGGGTAGTGAAGACAGAAAGCTAATATACTAGGATATGCGGTGTACAGTTAAGGTATATTATATGTGTAAGACGTCATTTCACAAAATAAGCATTGAACGTTTCCAAAGATCATTTGTACACATCATTAACATAAATTGTAAAACAATGCATATACATCCGATGTAAGATCACATTTCCGAGGCAGGACTGTTTCTTGAGAATTTTGATAGACGTGGGAGCGTATGTATGCGTTTGTATTCGGATCAATGTGATTTGTTGGTTATTAATGTTAATCGTACAATTTGTTTTGTGGACTTTTCATCGCCATTGTTGATGTTAGCTGTTAGTTAGCATGAGGAATAATAGTAACTAGTATATAGGTAACTTTAATGTGCCCCAATTCGGTGCGTTAAAGTTAACCAGCTAACCACTACCATTGAAGAAATGACGCCATTTAGCTTTAGGGTGAGTCGTCAACAGATGTTTTTAAATAGGTTATATTACCAGCTTCACATGAAATTAAGAAACATCGAAATGCTGTTATTAGAAAGATGAGAAGTACTGCGCGGGGGTGGCGTTTCACTTCACGGAAATATTAATTAAATTCCATGTTGACTTGAAACGCTGTTCGGCCGAAATTACCCTCGATTAGAATCTGCGTTCGCTGAAATTTTCAATGCGTGTAACACGGCCTTGAATCGTATCGAATATTCAGTATTGTTAACTGTTTTTGACATCTGTTGATTGGCATCCGTTTTATGTAGTATAGGTACTTGCAGTCGGGTAGTGCGTATAAAGTAAGGGCGTTTTTCCATTATGTACGACACGAAACGATTTGCGGTTGCAACGTACTAATAAGCTCAGACTATACAAGACCTATCGTCAATTCGTTTTTTCACGAAACTCAGCTTGCGGCCATAACGCTCGCATATATGCAATGGCGTCCTACGGTTGGCTATCATTTTAAAAATATGTACTAAAGTGAGATGTCATCAAGTTCCTACTCGCTTTACACATTGGCTATGTCGAGAACAAAAACAATAGTAAATATAGACGAGACTAACTCACTAAAAGTAGTTTTTTAAATTTTGTAAGTATTCGATGTTTTTTGGGAAATCGTCACCGCATCGTGTCGTGGCGTGTCATGCATAATGGCAAAACTTACATGTATGAATTAAACTTAAGGATGACACTATAGTCCTACGTCGAATTGCACGCGAACCGCGTATAGTTTATCATGGAATTTGCTCTACCCTAAGTTATATTAAGAACTATTTTATTGTCGAGGCCATCATTTATTCAAGTTCCTGAAATCGTCAGTATTCATGTACGTTGTAAAACGAGCCATTATCCAAGAATCTCATATTATATTTACGTCAAAATTTTATTTTGAAGGAATGGCCCGGAATTGTGTTTTAAAACACAATTCAATTAGGTCATTGATTTTTTGGTAAATGATATATTGAAATAATATTAGTTTATATTAAATATATTTATGTATATCCAAAATAACACGTTACAATATTTTGGATGTACACCTAAGGTATAGGTAAACCGAGTCAGGCGGACCGCATACATTCTGAGAGACAGGAGACCAAATACCCTGTTTATGATCTCATTAAAGATGAATTTAATTTTTGTTTTCGATGCAGCCCAGTTTGTTCGTGTGTATTTAATGTGTGTGCGTGATGTTAGCTTCATTTATATTATCTGGTATAGTTTGCGGGTGTGTATGGAGTGATCACATAATTTACGATTTTAAACTGTTTGTTTTTAATTTCAAAATGCTTACAAACGGGTAACTTTTTACCATATTCAGCTGCTATATTTAGCTGACATATTTGCTGTAATCTCGTCGTAGAAACAGAATAACTTAACTCGTTTGTAGGTCTTAGTATTATATCAAGTACTTAATATTTTCTAAGGAATTTTACTTTTTTGTAGGTTTAAGGAAATTTCATTGCTTTATTTTTGTGTAGTGTATTGCGATTTTTTTTCTTGCCACTTTTTGTGTTCCTCGTATGTATTTGCGTCGTTTTCGAATAACGCTCAATTTAGTAGGTATGTGAAATACGATTGTTTTTGGTTAAACTACTTAAGTACCACATTGTTGTATATATAATCTTTGGTACACTTGATTTTAGTTAAAAAACCATGTGTCTGTAAGACGGTAAATACCCATATATTCACCATTACAGAAACCACGTTATAGACACACAAGTCGCTGACTGTAGTATTATTTATGAACAAAATTAGAGATAGTCTAATGTACTGTGGTTGTATTACTATTATCATGCGGTTTATTCTGTGTACTCTTGTAATTTAAAACTTCACTAAACACTTCAAACAAATAAACAGTGAGTCAACGTAACACAAACACATAACTTAAATTAACACTTGTATCCACTTTTTAAAACATATTTTTAGTATTTTCTTATGCCAATTTTGCTAACAATAAATTTCTTGAAAACAGAAAATGTTAAGTTTTAATTTGCACTATTAGAAAAGTTACGAAAAAGCAATTAGGTATTAGGTATTCATAACTTCAAATACCTATGTATTAGCTGTAATGCGTGATACAAATACATGCATTGATGTGACACATTGAGTCATGTTGTGTTATTTATGAAAATACTTTTATTCTTGTAAAGCCAAGGTGAGTGTAGTGTAAAATTTACCTTAAAACTATTGTTAGTAATGCATTTAGGCATGACCAGATCATTTTTTAAATATATTTTCAAATTATAGGCTAATACTTTATCCTGAAAACTTTTGGGTTTTTGCTTAATTTGAAAAACAGAAAAACTGCGTGCTTCAGTAATTATGCAAAGGAAACAATCTGGTCACATCCTAATTAAATACAAACGTAGCTAGGAGCACTAAGGTCGCAACTTTTGACGGAGGTTTATTTAAAGTCACTAACATTTTTTTATTTTAGCACATCAAATTGACCTCACTTTTTTTTCTTAAAGATCATAATAGTAGTTATGAAATTCATTAGTCATTGAAATACAAGATCCATAAAAATATAGTTTCAGATAAGAATATTCAGACTAACGTGATCATCATAATTATAGCCCACTATTGGGCAATCCTTACAAAATGAGAAGTTAGGATCATAGTCTACTAGCCAAGTGTACTAAGTAACTTTATAAAATAAAAAGAAAACTTCTCAAAGGCATCCAATACTTTATAATTCCAGATTAGATTATTATTTTGAATAATTTAGATTGTACTAATAATAGCGACTTGTTGGAGTATGCATGAGACCTAAGAAATAGTAAAAAATGGTTGCAACCAATCGTTTGCCCCTAACTACGCATGTAAGGGTGAGCGCACATGTCCACACACCATGGTTGTTAAGACGATTACTGTTATGAGACTTTCTGTGCCCACCATCTGATGTTGCGCCCGCACCGCCCTGGAATACAAAATAACATACAAATTACTTAATATATCAATATAAATAATATTTTTGACGCGGCTTTTTTGCATGTTAGGGAACATATATGATGATATGCTTATTTGCTCATTGGGTTAAAAAAAAAGTAAAATAATAATTAAAAAATATCCTACTGTTGTCAATGTTGATCTATTGCTATGCTACGAGGTAGACCATAGTTATTATCGAGATAGAGTAGCCTTAGGCAGAACTATACCTGTGTCTAACAAATAATAAAAGTGGCAAGATGAGAGACCTGTACTTATCCTTGTCTAATCACACATGCAAAAAGGGGCAGAAAGGTAGCCTCATTGGCTTCCTCTTTTCTTTTGATGGACACATTTTAGCTCCCTACTCTATGTATAATAACTATGAGAAGTACTTTAAAATTTCAAGTTGTACGCTTAATATTTTCGGAATAAAAACCTAAAACCAACTTGACTGACACAACAACACTATATTTGTATGAATGTCCCGTCAAATTAGATTCTCTATATATGATAATTCATGCAAAGATAACCTTATAATAGCTGAATCGATTTTGAAAGCACTTTCAC
>DWOA01000157.1:0-10222 GCA_018250715.1 Telegonus anausis annetta | reverse complement strand
AATGGGTTAAAATTGGGGTTGAAGGTTCATAAGAAATTCCGTCGATTTGGTTGTAAACCATCTCGATTGCTGGGAACATTACTCGCGTGCGCCGCTTTTACATAACAATATGATTCTATCTAAGTACTTACGAGTACTTTAAATTACTTTTTTCTCTCTCTGTTTGTCCGGGTTAATCTCCGGAATGGCTAAACAGATTTTGATGGGACTTTTACTTTGAGCTAGAGGAGGTTGTGGAGCAACATATAAGCATACACTTTTTATCCTAGAATTCCCGTGGGGTTAGGATATACGCGGAAAAACCTTTGTAACACACTGATTCCTACGCGGGCGAAGCCGCGGGCACTGCTAGTGTCTCTATATAAATGGGTGCGCTCACATAGGCCAAGATTACTGTTTTTGTACCGATGGAATGTTGTGTTTTATTTAATATTATTATGTATTAAATCCGTTTGAATGATTATAATTGCAATAGTTTTAAATAGCTTCTATATATGAAACTATGTAAACCCAAAACAGTACCATTTTCCTTTGCCAATTTTCTTCCAGCAATTGATATCCTTAAATATTTATTTGTAATAATATATGTATGATATTATTTTTTCCTAAGTGAACACCAACACTAACTATAAAAAACCCAAAAAAAAATAACTTGCCATATTTTAAGTAATTTTCAGCAATTTTCCCTTGCTACCCTCTTTGCTTTACGTAATATTTATTTTATCAACAACACAATGATATTGAACGTACGCGCTATCCCTAAAAAATCCTAAAATATCCAAATCCAAGGTACGTCTGGGGGTCGTGGTAGGCTGGTCGTGTTGTGAAATCTGTTTGTGCTGTAGTCGTCACGTGCGGCCGCTGATGAGCCGTAGACGTGATATCACTCACTAGTACGTGACTGCCACTTTATCTCGAATTCTGCGCCTAAAGTTTAATGCGAGTGTAAAAACACCCTCCGCTCTTAATGTTTTCGTCTAACTCGTTTCGAGATAATTTTGTACTTAAGGAATTTGCTTTGGGCTTTATAAAAAGCGTTTATGAATTTGAGGGTACTTTTTTGCTTGATAATATAGAAGTAGCAAATGAGCATGCAATTCACGTGATGGTAATAGGACACTGCCGACCACGGACATCTGAAACACAGATAAGATCAGAGTCCTCTACCTGAGGTTAGTCATAAGTTCGTTGCTACCGCTGATATACATATATCGTTGCTACCGCTGATATACATATATGTCTCCTTTACCACCTGAAACTAGATGAAGGCTGTTATACCTCTCTGGCTGAACCATACTGGTTTTACCTTTCATATAATTAAGAAAAATCAAGAAAGATTAACAAGAAACAAAGAAATCAAGAAAGATGAACTAAAATTATTCTTTAAAACTTGAATTAGTGAACGAAACCGCTAGAGAATACTAGTATAATATTAATGATGTGGCCAAGATGTCGAAGAATAAGAAATGAAATTCATTATAGTTTTAGCTGACGAAACAGTTACTTCATTTTTATCCATCTTCATTTAGGTGTGAGTAATTACTAAAATGAAAAATGAGAAAACTTTTTCAAGCTTCATGGAGTTGTAGACAAAATTTTTAATGAAGTTTGAAGTATTTTATACTTTCCCTCTTAAGTTTTATATTATCGATGAAAGAACAAAATATGACAAATAATATATTTAGATAAATATATATTGAAGTAGATATAATTAATTACACTTTTAGATAAATAGAGTCGTTTGTAGGTGTCACTTCTTTTTATATAGGTATGTATTTAAAAATGGCTACTATATAGATATTAAAACCTTAGTACCCAAATATTAAATAGTGCCTGAAATTAATTATAAAGTTAAGCCCTACAGCTTTATACTCAGGAAGCTACCGATATGTATACTGGACTAAATAAGAGTACATACTCGTTTGCTTTCAAAAGAGAAATCAAAGGTCTAAATATAATAGTAGAAAATAAGGTTCCTCAAATTATTCTGCAACTGAATTACATAAGGTAAATCTGATACGTTCCGTTATCATCCCTATGGTCATTTCGTTACAATATTGCCGCTTGCCCCCAGTTACCTTTGTTCACAAAAAATGACGTTTCGAGTTTCAATCTGACGAGATGTTTTCTGCGATGCTACGGTCGGATTACAAAGGAACTTAATAGGGCCCGGCGATGACCTACGGAGACTGGATGGGCTATTGGTTGACCCTTTTTCCTCCATTCAGGGATAAAGAACTATAAGAAGGCGTTTACTAACAACTTTTTGTATTGCGATTATGCGACTTTACTGTGACAGAAGACAGAAATATAAAAGTAGGATTAATTTACGTTTATTTACTCTTATATTTTATCAATTTATCAACTTATAGAAATAATAATAATAGATAATTGGATAACTTAACTAAATAGTAACTGTATTTCGTTTAATTACTTAGAATTTAAACGACGAATTTACATATATTTACTACGCAATAATCAGTTTCATAGCAATAAAAATTAACAAAATACTTTAATTCTAAGCGTTCATGTAAAAAGTTTAACCTACAACTTAGCAAAGAAAAGTTAACTTCTTAAGAAAGGGCGGGCAGTATAGGGCGGCCGGTGGGCAATTCCCGCCCTTCTTATTGACATTCACCCAACTTTCTTAACTCACGGAAAAAGTTTCAAGCACTTCTCAATGTCACGGAGTTTTCCCCCACTTAACAACTTTGCGGAAACATTTGAATATTGTCATTTTAACACTCGTTTGCTTTTGTGAGACTGTTTCCAAACTTTGTAGCTTAACTGTGCAAATCTGACTAGGTGTATTTTTAGATTATACGATAAAGAATTGAAGAAAAGTTTGTTTAGGTTAATTTTAATAATTCAATTCCAATAAAACGTTTAAAGGAAATATTCTTTACATTTATAATTTTACTATAAAATGTGTGTCAGTATAACATGAATTTATTAATTCTTCAATACTAATTGTGTCACAATAACTGCACCTTCAGCACTCACCGCGACCGCTGCGGCCGACGAATCTCAGGTCATTGAATTTCGCCACCTGGTTCTTCATCACAGCCGAACTGTTCCTCAGCTCCGCGCAACAGTTCTCGTCGTTGCCCGCTCGTACCGTGACCAGCGTCCCGTCACCCACGTCGCCAAGTGCTACCACCTTGAAGGCCACCGGCAACGTCTTGTTGGATCGCCAGTGCGGGGGAAGAACTGTACACACGAAGTGAGGGCTACCCGTGCGCACCAACTCCCCTGGGTGCTCTGATAGAAAGTCACCCAGGGTTCTCTCCGCGAGGATGTCGGACGTCATCTTCGTGTACGTCTCATGGAGTAGCGTCGAGCTGGTGTCCGGTGACACCGCGCCGCTCGACGCCCCCGTCAGGTGCATCCTCGACACCCGTGCTCGCTGTGTGCTGCACATAGAGTCCACTGTGTCCGAATCCACTACATTTCACTATCCACTCCACTGAGCTTGCGCCTATTAGAACGATAGATCGTCACTCACCACCGACATTTTTGTACACTCGCGACCCGGTGCTTGGACTTGATAACTTTATTTACGTGGAGGGGTCCGATGATGAGATGCGATACGTTGCTAGGGAACGCGCGCCTGGCCACTTGATACGGTGACGTCACGCGGTGGCCTTGCCACACTTTTTTCCCCGGTGAATGAAAAGTTCGGCGGCGGGCGGGCGAGGGACGCGAGGGGCCGATTTTTTCCGGCGGAAAGGGGTGGCTCCCCCGCGCGCGGCGAAAAAACTTTTCACTAGTTTCAATGACGATGGCACTTTTTGCTCCCCGTATTTACGCGATCGCACGCACGTCGCTTTCGCTTTCCACGTGGACGTAACTTTTTTGATCGTTTTGGAAAATCGTGTTCAGTTTCGTTTTTTAGTATCGCGTTCGTATCGGCAGTCGATCAGTGCGTGCGGCGTGCGTGAGATGCGTGCGACGTTGGTCGCTGTCGTGATACGACTCGCGCGTAGTGACGCGTGGGGTCGGCTCGTACCGCTCGGTTGCGGTGTCCGCTCGCGGTGGCTATTAATACGCGGCGTACGTCCGCGCTCGTCGACTTCGGACAAAGTTTCGCGGGTGAGTCGGTGCTCGCGGCAGCGGCGGCGGCGAGCGAGAGGCGGCGACGGCGCGGGCGCGGCGGGCGGCGGAGCGCACTTTGCGGTCGGGGTGGGTTGGGTTTAAAGCCGCCGAAGGATAAAACATACAAATAAACACGTGTTCGCGCCGGCGCGAGCGAGAGGTGCGCATCTCCCAGCGGAGCGAACGAGATGGCACGTCGACTTGCGGCATTTAGCAGCCGCTCGGCTCGCCGGCACCCGCTTGCTGCCTCATCCGGTGCGGTCGTCGTCGCTGCCGTCTTTCCTATACAAGCCATCTACTTTCAAAAACCATCTTATACCACAATTACTCAAAAAGTGAAGTGCTAACGTGTTGTTTGACAAAGGACTTAAAATAAAGTAAACTAAAATTCAAACTAATAGTGATACTAAAGATTATTCTGAGATTAGCATTTATAAGTTAGTTATAAATCATAAATGCACGAACAATAAAATCCAAAAACCTTTATATTGTTGTATAATGTCATACATTTTAGAATTAATATACAAAATCATAAATTTTAAATTATTTTTAATGTTAGATGCTCATATCAAATTGTAAAACATTTTGAAACAAACCTAAAAACATAATTTTAAAGAAATAACATTTTTTATGACTATGAGTGTGACAATGGTATCCAAATCAAATTCAAATGAAAACAAATCAACGCCAAATCGTAAACAGAAAAATCCCCAATGAACAACCCAGTAACCTTATATTAAAATCCCTTAAGGCAACCCTATCACTTGCATTTGATTTTAGTTCTTATTTACATTTACATTAGGTTTTACTTTTGTGCAAATATCGTGACAACCCACTTTATAACAAATTACTAAACTAAAATTATCAATTCAATAAAAAAATCGCAGTTTTTAAGGTAAAACAGTTTTCACATTATTTTGTTTTTGTTTAATAAAGTTCAATCTAAAGTTAAAAAAACTTAAAAAATATTTTTTTTATCAGATAATATTAACAAATTGAGCACGGCTTTCCAATTTTGAAAATCATAATCGGCCTACAAGTACAAAGTAAACCTTCCTGTAATAAAGTCTATTAATTCGGATTAGAGCAGGGTGAAATAAGGTTCAATACACTGCATTATGTTCCAAGCTTGACCTAGCTATGGGGAGCTTCACATAATATACGAAAACAAAAAAGGCATGACAGCCTTCCGTATAATGGATTATGAAAATTATATGAATAAAGTACCACAATATGTAACTTTAATATAAATACTTAAAAAAAGCTCACATCAGCAGGTACAACACAAAATATATGTAGACCATTTAAACATAAATAAAGCTCTATAATGAACTTTTATGAGCTAAAAAACTGATTACGAATTCCAAGGGCTTGGAGGTACTATAAAAATAAATAAAGTAAACGCAGTATTTCAAATGCATATCACTCACTCATACAATTCATAATAAATATGATGTATAAATAATATGCATAAAAATTACCAATTGATCCACTGAATATTTAGAATTTTAGTAAATGATCAAAATATACTTATTTTGAACATCAAAACGTCCTACACATTTTTTTTATAATACTTTTATTCAAATTCAATTCAAATAAATATTTAAAATTTAAACGCAATAGCTATAACAAAATAGTCGAAAACAACTATATAGAACCAAATGATTTCAAAACGAATGATAAGCTCCCCTTCATAAGTAGGGTTCAGTGACGGATTTAAGTGAGATTGTAGGAGCAAATAGCGCTTTAGAAAGTGCGGAAATACTTATACGAAGTGCATATATATTTTACAATGAATAGGACCTTAACTTAAACTTTTTTATAACAATTAAGTATGCCAATTAATATTCATCGTTGAATTTTCTTTGTTTCTTAAGCATCAAAAGTCAACTAGGTAAATTATTAGTATTTTTATTTTCAGAAACCACTTTATATTGTAACAGAACACACCAACAACAACTGAAAACTAATTAAAACAGACAAATATAAAAGAGAACCTTCATTACTTTAATAATGTTACATAACTAAATAACTATAAAATCCATTACTAATCGAGAAGAAACTGAGTAATATAAAAAACAAACATTGATAACATAACCAAAATGTAATCTGACAACCCTATAACTCTCGTATTCGTATGAGTATAAACGAAATGAGCGTTAACCCTAAAGGGTAGCTTAGCGAGTAAACGGATTCAAAATTCCCTGGCGTATTACATTAGTACGTAATCGTGCAATACTTAAATTTAATAAGAAAATACTAATTCGTCTTATTTCGAATTAGTTTTGTGTGATTTTAAAACATCGGCTTAATATTAAGTGATCCCGGTTACTCATGAATTCCGAAATCAAAATATTTAAAAACATTTCCTTACATTTCATATTTACACAAATCATTTTCATCTGTATGCCTTTACGGGTTCATTATATAATACTCTTACACTTAATCATTTCTGAAGATATTTTCAAAGATACAAGGTTTTAAGAAAATAACATAAGTTACATTCTTCCATAAAGAAAAAGCATCCTGTATACACATTATAAATCTCACTACGTATAAATAATAACAATACCTACTTCCCTTCCTTTAATACCGTAAATATTTCGAGCACGGATTCTATAAACAACTAATGAAGATCCTTTTGTGAGATCAAATCCACGTCATGCAACCTCTGATGGCCATTAGGCGAGGGCGTTAGCAGCTGTCATTTCCATAATCAACTTGACACGCACCTATAACTATAGTACGTAGACGATACGATTGTCGTTTCATCATGTACATATTGTTTAATCCCTGAGTTTTCGTGTCTTCTAAATGAGAAAATTGGACTTCATATAGAAGGGAATACTCAATCTTCCGGTCCGGTCCGGAGGTCCGAGGTTCAAATCCCAGGCTCTAATTTATGTGCGTATTAGAGATTCATTATCACTTGCTTTAACAATAAAGGAAAACATCGTGAGGAAACCTGCACACCCGAGAGTCCCTAAAAAGTTCTCAAAGTTATGTGAAGTCTACCAATTTGCACTTGGCCAGCGCGGTGGACTAAGGCCTAAAATCCCTCTTTTAGCGAGGGGAGACCCATACCCAGCAGTGGGACAATAATGGGTTGACGACGACTTAATCTTGCTAAGACTTAAGACAGTAGAAGACTAAAGTGAATTTGATAATACTATGAACATGTTTTTTATCTACATCTTTAAAAGAATCAAAGAATATTTTAGTAATTAAACTTACCGGAGATCCACGAGCCGCTACTTGGTAAAAATCGCAATAAGCTACAAACTTCAAAGTTGAACGTTAAAAACAAATGTATGTTTCCGATCTTATGAGGCCACGAAATTGCGCTGCAAAACGTAGCAAAAATACCTGCTTGTCCAAATTTTGAAACGGGGCTTGAAGTGAATAGAAGTATCTTAGTCCTTGTTCCTTGGCTCTTTATACTTACAATTTTTATACCCTTACACTTATTTTGAGTACTTTGGATGTAGAAAATGATAAAAAAAGCAAATTAGAACGCAAATTCATTATTACAGGGATACCGACCTCAAAGCTACTGGCAAGTATAATAAAGGTATGCAGATCGGTCGGTCCGAGCAAATATTGAGCCAGGCTCCCTTACAACACAAAATCAAACCTTTTATTTAAGTCGGAGCATACAGAGGGCACATTGTTTGCGAGGGAGCCGGGATAGTTCAACAACCCTTCCGCTGACCAGAGGTTAAGCAGATGCGAACGATTAGAAATTATATTATCCTTTGAGCGAATTATTTAAATTCTTCGCGAGTTTTGCTATCATTCGTAAAGGGTACTGTCGAAAGGCTTCGGTTGTGTTGGTTTATAACGTGTTATTGTGAGTTCAAGATTTTTGTACCCGCTGCTAAAATATTAAAATAAAGATTATGAAGAAATTATTGTTACTTAGAATAACAGCATATCACAAAAATATTGCCATTATAATTATGCAGTCTACAGGAGATGGTTGACGTCAATACGGTGCTTAGGACTAAGTCAGAACGCCTCGGATAGTATGTCTTCCCGACCACATCTTCAAAATATAATTCAGCGCTTAACATTGCTTTTACTAGGCAAATATTGGTGTGACAGTCGTCCCTAAAATTTCAAACCAGAGAGGGTTCTACCACCTACGTTTGGTTTAAACGAGTTTGCAGTATAGATAGATAGCAGATAGTGAGTTGCCACTACGTCGTGGTGAATGAGATTATGGGTAGGTGGAGACTATAAGTTATCGTGCAATAGTGACGTTTATTGATTATTTTTGTTGTTAGTAGCGGTAGTTATGAATCGCGGTTGCTTGCTGCTTAATTAACTCTGGTGGTGATAACAGCAGTGGTGATTATTGGTATGGTATGATATGGCAAGTCGTTGTTACTATGGCAGCTGGTGGTGGTTGCTGGAGGTAACAATTATGTGTTGATTATGTATCTTGGCAGTGTGCCAGTAATGGTAACGCCCAATAGCACAATTGTTTGCCGTTAATCGTAGTCTAGGTCACTATAATGTTGATGGTACGTGGTAGCGTTAAGGGTGGTGGTAGTGGTGATAGTGGTGGTGGTAAATGTGGTGGTAGTGGTGGTGGTAGATGTGGTGGTGGTGGTGGTGGTGGTAATGGTGATAGTGGTGGTGGTGGTAGATGTGATGGTGGTGGTGGTGGTGGTAATGGTGGTAGTGGTGGTGGTGGTAGATGCGATGGTGGTAGTAGTGGTGGTAGATATGACGGTGGTAGTGGAGGTGATGATGGTAGTGGTGACGGTAGATGTGGTGATGGCAGTGGTAGTGGTAGTGATAGTAGTGGTGGTAGTGGTAGTGATGGTCGTGGTAATAGTGGTTGTGATTGTGGCAGTGGTGTTGCGCGTAGTGGTGGTGGTGATGGTGATGATGGTGGTACAGTTACCGGTGCAGACGTATGCCTGCGGCGCGAGGCCGGCGATGACGAGGTCGCAGTGGTGGCAGTGCGCCACCGCCGTCAGCGCCTGCAGGTGCAGGTGGTGGCCGCGGACCACGAACTGAACACACAAAATGTTTTATATTATTATTTTATGAGTTCTAAGCCCCGATCAATATAATAATATAAGCATAAACTGATTTTTTATAACATGGTAGTAACAAAACGAGCTGTCGATCCACCTGATGGTAAGTGGCCACTACCGCCCATAGACACCAGAGATCAACCCTAGATCAGACTAGGAATTCTGCCTGAGGGATATCACCAATGCGTTGCTAACCCTGAGAAATAATTTGAAACGGCTCAAATAAGTATGTCTCCCTTACCACACCCTTCAGACTAGAACACAGCAGCGTTTAACACTGCTGTTATAGGCAGGAGTACGCTCCAAGCTTTAACAAGTTGTGGGAAGACACCTGTGCCCAGCAGTGGGACATAAACAGGGTTGCGTTAAAAACACAGTGCACTCTGTTATTAGACAGAAATAGGTGGTTGTGTGTCCGGACTCGAAAACAATTTTCGTAAATAGCAAAAATATGCATCAAAATCGAACCACAAAGCTACATTAACTGTCCAAACATTGTAATACCGTTGTGTTTACATTTGAAATTGGTATCTGTCCATCAAAAATAAATACTAGCCGACAATATCAATCGACAAAGCACAAATGAAAACAGTCAGGGGTTTTGTTTATTCAAAAGGAGCGGTAGTCAAAGGCGAAAATCAAAATCGATATATCGGCTGAGTCGAGGCGAATAGCACCACAGATACCATAATGAATAGAAATGGCAGAAGGGTTCACTTGTTTTTCAAAATGAACTCATTAGATTCGCGACAAGGGATTTTTTAAAACTAATTTTGCAGTTTTCGATACAATGTTTTCCTTTAATACAATAAATCATTCTGATAAGAGATTATTTATTTATATACATACTCTGGGATTCAACTAAATTTACACAAGTATATACATTTGTATATAATTTTTTATTTACTTTTTACCAAAATCGGCTTCGTTAGACATTTACGCATTTTCGCTATTTATCATAGTTTCGGATGTCCCCATCCACGCTCATTAAAAAAATATAGGTATACTAGCTGACCCGGCGAACTTCGTATCGCCTATAAAAATATTTTTAACAAAAAACAAAAACCGGCTTCCATGCT
>DWOA01000156.1:0-10228 GCA_018250715.1 Telegonus anausis annetta | reverse complement strand
GCGTAGCCGTGGCAGCCAGCGGTCGTGCAGCCGCGTCAGCCGGAGAGGGCGTAGCCGTGGCAGCCAGCGGTCGTGCAGCCGCGTCAGCCGGAGAGGGCGTAGCCGTGGCAGCCAGCGGTCGTGCAACCGCGCCAGCAGCAGAAGGCACAGCCGTGGTAGCCAGCGGTCGTGCAACCGAGGCAGCCAGCGGTCGCGCAGCCGCGGCAGTCGAAACGGCCGCAGCCATAGAAGCCAGCGACCGCGAATGTGTACTGGTGATGGAAGAGAACACGGCGGTGCCAGCCAGCGGCCGGGTAGCCATGGCAACCGAAGTAATCATAGTCTCTCCGGTCAACAAGTGGGGGCGCTAGAACGTGCCAACCGTCCGCAGAGCAACGGGCGTAGTCGCTCGCGACTGCGATCACGCAGTCCCAACCAGCATGTTGCAGTTCCTGAGACATGTCACAGAGGGGAGCGTCTGCCGAGCAGCAATCCACAGTCTACAGCGTGCTTGCCAGGTGAAACTCCGGTGACAGGTACTGAACTTAATAATAACTTATTTCTGACGCAGTTAGTGCATGCTCTACAGTCTGTAGGAAATAATGTAGCTACTGATAAATTATCTTTTCAAAATTCGATCCCTGAATTTGATCCTGCTCATAAAGAACAGACAATAGGTATGTGGCTCCACAAAGTAAATGAGTGTGCAACTATATTTAACTGGACTGACAAACAGACGACACACTTTGCTTTGACCAAATTAAAGGGTCATGCACAAAAATGGTATCAAGGGCTCTCTACTGTAATGTATTCCTGGTTAGAGTGGCAAGATAAATTAAGTCTGGCATTTCCTAGCGATGACAATTACGGGCAGTTACTCACTTTAATGTTAAATAAACGTGCGAAATTTAACGACTCACTGGAAGAATACTTCTATGACAAAATAGTTCTTCTAAATCGTTGCGGCATTCATGATAAAAAAGCTGTTGACTGTATCATACTAGGCATTGACGATCGTAGTGTGCGACTAGGTGCAGAAGCAGCTCGATTCAATACACCGGATCAGTTGCTTCCATACTTAAGAAGTGCTCGAACTAACTTTAACATTTATAGCGGTAGTGTAGATCGGAAGCGAATACAACGCAATGAATTTAAAATTGACAGGACTATAGGAAACAAAGACAATAGGGATCGTTCCATTCAGTGTTTCAACTGTTCACAATATGGTCACTTTAAATCACAATGTACAAAACCTATTATTAAATGTAGCAAATGTTACCGTTTTGGTCATACATCCGAAAAATGCAATAATAATGAAAATATTGCGACCAAAAGTAACAATAATAATAATAACGAACAAAAATCGGTCATGTTAGTAACAGGCAATGATCTTAGCATTGCTAAATATCGTAAAGAGGCAGTAGTTAATGGTGTATCAAAAGCGTGCTTCATTGATTTTGGTAGTTCTGTGACACTAATTAAGACCTCTGAAGTTGCAAATATAGGTGCTAAGCTCACGTTAGGTACTCTGCCGCCCACTCTTAGAGGCTTTGGAAACTCTGAAGTACAACCACTGGGACAGTGTTCGGCAGAAGTTCAGATTGATAATGTTAAAGCTCTAGTGAATCTCATTATCGTGCCCGATCATTTCTTGCAGGATCCGTTGTTAGTCGGTAGATCGTTTACTGATCAATTTCACGTTAAGATTACAGAAGATAGTGTCTGCCTGTATCCACTTTCAATTGAAAGTACGGATAAATTAAAACTTAACTTAATTTGCGATGAAACTACAAAAATTGACGGGCTTACTTTAGTGAAATTCACGACAGAACCTTGTTATACTGGGGATATATATATAAACGGAAGTAACAGGTTTAAGATAGGACAAGAGCATTATTTAGTTCAGGGGCTGTTCTCTGTCGTTCATGGCTCTGGTTTCGCGCTCATAAAAGGTTTATCATCTCATCCATTTGATATTAGTAAAGGGACTACGATTGCAAGATGCCAACGAGCCAATATGGCCCCTAATAATTCCTTGCCACGCGATGTGTTACAGATAGATGATGTGACACCTAAATCTATAACAGAATTTGATGTAATATCCAATGGAGATCTAGACCATAAAACTATTCAAATCTTGGTAAATTTGCTTAATGAATATCGCAGTTGTTTTGCATTTAACATGTGTGAGTTAGGTAAAACAAATATAGTAGAAATGTCGATTAATTTAAAAGATGATGAGCCGGTAGTGTATAGACCATATAGGTTACCAATTAGTGAAAAAAATAAAGTCAGAGACATGATTCAGGAACTCGTCGAATGTGACATAGTTAGACCGTCAACTTCTCCCTACGCAAGCCCTATCGTTATTGTTAAAAAGAAAACTGGTGACGTTAGGTTATGTGTTGACTATAGAGCGCTTAATAGAAAAACCTTTAGAGAAAACTATCCCTTACCAAGAATAGATGATCAATTAGATGAACTCGCCGGTTATGAATATTACACCACTCTTGATTTAGCGTCCGGATATTACCAGATACCAATTAAAGACGATGACCGCTATAAAACTTCTTTTGTCACGCCGGACGGACAGTACGAATTTAATCGTATGCCGTTCGGCTTAGCGAATGCCCCTTCTAACTTTATGCGAATGATAAATCAGGTTTTACAAAACTCAAGGGGTATCGCTTCAGCATACATGGATGATATAATTATTCCCTCAAAAACAATTGATGAAGGACTGTTAAAGTTACGAAAAGTTTTAGAATTGTTACAGAATGCAGGTTTGACACTTAAGCTTAGTAAATGTTGTTTTTTTAGTAAGAATGTTGATTATTTAGGGTTCGAATTGAGTAAAGAAGGCATTAGGCCAGGGTCCCGTAAGATCGAAGCGGTTAAAAATTTTCCTGAACCAACTAACCAACACGGTGTTCGACAATTTATCGGATTATGTAGTTTTTTTAGGCGTTTCGTAAAAAACTTTTCCTTGATAGCAAAACCGTTAACAAGTCTCCTTAAAAAAGAAGCCAAGTGGACTTGGAGTTCGGAACAAGTAAAATCCTTTAACTCACTTAAAGATGAGCTCTTACACAAACCTACTTTGGCTTTGTATAACCCTAATCTCAAAACCGAATTGCATACGGATGCGTGTAAAATAGGAATTGCCGGTATATTAATGCAAAGAGATGATAATAATGTAGTAAGACCAATAGCATATTATAGTAGGCAAACCACGATCGATGAACAACACATGTCTGCCTACGAGCTAGAAACCCTTGCGCTGGTCGCATCTTTACAAAGATTTAGGGTTTATTTGATAGGTATTGAGTTCAAAGTTTTTACAGACTGTAATTCACTCCGGGCAACGTTTTTAAAAAAAGATTTAATTCCGAGGGTTGCTAGGTGGTGGATTTCAATGCAAGAATTTAATTTTTCTATTGAATATCGACCTGGTAAATCAATGTCTTATGTAGATGCTTTAAGCAGAAATCCCCCACCTGGCGAAAGTCAAGATTCCAATGTAAATGAGATTATTGATGTTATGGTGGTTACCGATGATTGGTTGAGTACTGTTCAATTATCAGATTCAGAAATACAGCGGAAGATATCAATTCTGCAAGATCCTGAGTCTGCTCGTGTGGTGGACATTAGTAAAAATTTTGTAGTTAAACAAAATAAGTTATATCGTTTAACTGACACCGGTGAAAAGTGGGTAGTGCCAAAAGGGGTTCGGTGGCAGATCCTTAAACAATGCCATGACGACATAGGCCACTTTGCGTTCGATAAAACTTTGTCTAAAGTTAAAGAAACTTATTGGTTTAGTAAAATGAGACGGTTTATCAAAAAGTATGTAGAATCATGTCTTGAGTGTGCGTATGCTAAGTCTTCATCCAAAAGAAAAGTGCCTTTACATCCAATACCCAAAATTGATTCACCATTTGCCACGCTGCACATCGATCATGTTGGTCCGTTTATTAAGAGTTCCAAAGGTAACACTCACTTGCTAGTAATAATTGACGCGTACACTAAATTTATTATTTTAAAGCCAGTTAGGAGCACAAAAACGTCCATTGTTGTAGAAAAGTTAAAAGAATATTTTAGCATTTTCGGTGTCCCCAAAAGGATTATTTCAGATAGGGGTTCATCTTTTACTAGTGCAAAGTTCGAAATTTTTATTAAAGGACTAGGCGTAAAGCATGTTCTTAATGCCGTGGCCACACCACGCGCAAACGGACAGGTCGAGCGTTATAACCGTACATTACTTGATTCGCTTACTGCCACATGTGCGGGCCAAGATGAAAAGAAATGGGACTTCTATGTACCTGATGTGCAGTGGGGACTCAATAATACATATAATAAAGGTGTAGGTCGTACTCCTGCTGAGGCACTTTTTGGTACTTCCTTAATAGGAGCTGCAGAAAGTAGGGTAAAAACCACGCTTAACGTAGGTAGTGATGTCAGCAGTGATACTCTAAATGAAATTCGCAAAAATATTAATCAGTACATTGAAAATTACCAGGAGAAACAGAAGGCAAACTATGATAAAAATGCCACTGAACCTAAGACCTTTCAGATAGGAGATTTAGTAAGCATTGAAAGAGACGTTCCGTCTTCAGGTCAAAGCCGTAAATTAGTACCTAAATATCAAGGCCCATATAGAGTGACTTCTGTTTTTCCTAACGATAGGTATCAGATTGAGGATACTCCAATTACTCGAAAAAGCGGTCGTAAGTATTGTTCTGTTGTCGAAGTTACTAAAATGAAGCCATGGCTCAGTTTTAACAGGTCCGAGGACTCCTCTGGTGAGGCAAGTAGCGACACCGAAAGCCTTGATGGTGAGTGACAGCCCGATATTGTTATTTTATTGACACCATAAGAAGTTGTGAGTTTTTCAGCCCGAAAAAGTTGTTGATATAAGATCACATTTTATCTGTGAAGTAAGAACATAGAAATGTATTATTTCATAGCCAAAATGATTGGTTGAAAAGTAATTTATGGTAGTCGGGCAGATTCAGCCTGTATCCATGACTGGTTTTTAGAAATTAGATTAAAGATAGTAGATCAGAGGAGATCAGTTTGAAACAAGTATGTTGTCAAGCGAGAAACTGTATCAAGGTTTTGTAATTTATTATTTTGATTATTTATTACCCAATTAATAATTAATTGTAGTATAAGTATATTTGTGACTAATTTAAATTATAAGTTAAATAACTAAAATCGTTGATGCAGTTTTATTTTTCCTGAAGTATGTATAAATACTAATCTATAATAAGAATAATGTCAATCGCAAGCCCAGTCAGATCCACCATGAGGTAAATTGGTATGTTACCATAATGGGCAAAGGTAGAAGCGACCAGAGTCCGCCTCATGATGGAAGTGATACTCAATGCAGAAGCGGCATTATCACAGATGACAGAAAGGGCAGAAAGGCGATCAGTTTGGTATTTTATTTGTGTTATATTGAATTATATGAAGTTTTTAGTATAGCTTAATGATTACACGAGGACGTGTAATAATGTCGGATGGCCGAATGTAAACTGATATATAATTATAGATGCCGATATGTAATTTCTACCTTATTTAATTCAGCGAGGAATCAATTATATTTCAATTATATAAAATATATTATTTTACTAATATTTAATATTATCAAATAAATGTTTAATTATTTAATTATGATCTTGATTGGTAATTCTAGGGTAAAGCAGTACAACGTTTTGATAACTGACAATAGATGGCGTTAGCAGGCAACACTGCTTTACCCTAGGAAACGATAATTCATTTTGTAATTTAAAAGAGAATCCATTCAGAGCTCAACTATCGAACTGTTAACATCATTTTTGTAAACTCGTGGAAAATATAAGTATTGGAGATATCTACGTCTTTTATTGGCCCGACGGGCTAACAATTTCAGAAGTGGGATGGGTAAGTTACAGTTGTTTTCTTACTTTACTTCGCTCGCAAGGATTATGCACTAAGTTAGTATTATTATTTCATTTTATTTTAATTATTTAATCTTGCAAATATTACAAGTCGTCGTTAAGATAAAATAAAACAGGAAAGTATTAATTAATTATTGCGAATTTTAAAACAGTTTTATAGTTTTATTATACATAATTTATAATATTTTTTTTGTTATTTTGACGAGTGATATTATGTATCATTATCAATATAACTCGAGAAATTGTATTAATATAAATTCCAAAATTGGATTATTTGTGCGTCATATTTGAAACGTGCTAAGTACGTAGCTTGCAATAACATCGATTGCAATTTACCGGCTATGTTATTGAAATTCAAATGTATGCATAATTGGTTCCACGAGTACACCTTGGGGATAAACGTTAAATATTATTAGGGTTGTATGTTTCTATGTGAAACTTGTGTCAGATTGAAAATATATGCTTTCTTTAACTGATTAATATCATAACTTTATAATAAAAGAACAACGCGTAACGCTTGCTACACTCATAGCCCCGTACTAGGATTCCCTATGTCGTGGGTGCCATGGACACACATAAACACCCAGAACCTGAAGATATCAAATTCTTCATTTAAATATCCGTCTGGCCGGAATTCGAATCCGAAACTCACTGCGTGACAGACCGGTATGGTGACCGTTCCGCCAGGTGACTAATTAAATAATAAAACAATGACTAATAGTCATTTAGTAGAATTTAGAAATAAGTGTTTTGTTTCGCAAAAAGACTTTCGTCAGAGTTTAAAAGAAAATATAATATTGTGTCATTTTAACTATCTCTTATACAGATTGTGATCATTGGATTAAATTGTATAAAAGTCAGGTCAGGCTAGGTCATCTCCGCTGAGCTTCATTACTTTCCAAGTTTTCTAGTATAAACTATAGAGTTAATATGAACATTCGAGAAAATTCTGTAAAAGGTGAAAAATAGTTGAGGAAAAGACGGTTTTCAGTTCGCACAAACGTAGAATACAGTGGAAGGTAATTTTATATGAATTACAAGTAGGACCAAAGCTCGTTCCCTAAGTACCTATATAGTTAGTTTCTGTGCCATGATAATAACATGGAAATAATAATCAAAAGTTATATTTTCATAATTTTAGTAAAGTCTAGCACTAACATTATAGAATTCAGCCTGAAACCATTCACTGCCAACCATCCGAACCGATTACAAAGTATTTATCGGACTACGCCGGAACCGGAAGTCGCGTGTGTAAAGCAAATATGGCGGGCGGAAGTGGGTCGTAAGTCACGCCACAGATCCCCGGGCGACTTCCTGCGGAAGATTCAGGGGCGGCCGGGATGGACCGCTTAGTGTCCTAGTTCGAATTAAAAATTAATATCTTGTTAGGTTAAGGGTTGTATAACCGTGACTATGATGAGTTGCGGTACTGTGATCATATAGGCCCTTCAAAGATCGATTTTTTCAGATTCGATTCTCGGTCAAACTGTCGTGTTATGATAGTAGCTAATGGATAGATATTTCTGAAGTTCTAGATACGAGTCTCGGCCAGCTTTAGATCGTGAATTTATAATTCACTGCTTGGCTTAACCTTGTTAAACTGTCTTTGATCGCACGATGCGATCATATCGATTCTCAACTCCGACGTAGTTGACGTTCCGATGATGAATTTAGATTTATGTTCCAGTTGGTTGTACGATTTCATCTTTGTGAACATCTGTAAGCAACTTCATATATAACAGGGTTTTTTTTGTAAAGACAATCACAGATACGCGGCTACTCGTGAGGACTAAGCTTGCTTCACATAAAAGTAACCCGTAACAAACAGAAAAAATCAAAATAACATTAAATTTTACTTCCAAAGTAATTATCTAACACAGTAATTTTATTTAACCCTGCATAATTAACCCATTTATCTTCACCCACTAAATATAAAAACGAAACTTCACTTAATTTACTAGATCACAAGATCTGGGTTAAAAGCTACCCCAAAAGATAAATTTAAGCTCATTTCTCTTATCTTTGCACGTCGACACGTGAGCTTTGGAACAATGCTTTGCCAAATAGCATTTTGTGTTGTTCAAGTAATTTCTTTAAAATTTCATTTATGTTTTATTTTTGTTTCTTTAATCTTGATATTCATCATAAATATAACTTGATTTCTTTTTCTCACATAAAAGGGGTTTTGCCTGAAGTTAAATACGAAAAAATATGAATAATACTTGAAGATAAATACGTTGCTAAACTTAAGGACTAAGATATTGCTTTATATATATGTATGTCAGTCAGCATCAATGTACTTTCAAAAAACGCAAGAATGGCTTCACACTGGATGGAAGTATGTTGTTATGAGCGATATTCGTTGTAACATCTTCCAAAATGTTATGCCATTCAATATGATTCAATATAATTATGCTTACTTTAAAGATCGCTTTAATCTACAAATCAACGGCCTATGCGCGTCTTAGTAGGTATATCTATGATCCATTCATCTATCAACCTTTTGAGATTCCATGCTAGACATAAGCTAATAGAATTATATTTGAGGTCGCCAACAAATGTTTTACTACCACTGAGAACTAAGTTGGAACGCCTCAGATAAGTATGTCTCCATTACTACACCCTTCAAACCAGAACACACAGTTATTAAGCAGAAAAAGGTATGGTGGTGTAGTCGCTGAAGTCTAACCACAAAAAGTCAAGTACCTTCCTTCCTACTTCCTCCCTTCAAGTAGAGTCTTTACATAACACAACAACATAACATTAATTTCAGCAAGTAAAACATACAATCAAGATAATTAGCGTTAAACTTGTTCGCTTTATTAATCTCCACTTGTTCCAACATTTAAATTTGCAAAATTAATTATGAAAATGAAAATTAACACGTCGCCTCGCATATGCCATTGCTCTCGCTTCCTTTTTGAAAAAACCGAACCATTGTTTCTGTTGAAATTAAATAAGTTTCGATAAACTGGAGAGCAATTTTGAAATTATAAGTAAAATATTTACGTTCAGTGCGCCAATAATAAAGTAGGTTTACGGTTTATTTTTTATTTGTGGCAACGTCATTTTGTTTATTTGTTCGTAACGCCTTTGCACCTTTACTTAAGTAACTCGGAAAAAGGTACTACTTCCGAGGGATACAAGAATAAGTTTTATACCTACAACGGACCTACTATCTACGTTATATTTACGGGATCTTTATATGATTTCATGGTATTTCCATTGTACCTGGAGCATATAATACTAAGTTCTATATTCTTACTGTTAGAAATGTGAATGAAACTATATGTATTGCACATGTCAGCGTGAACGAAGCCGCGGGCGTACACTAGTTCATTATAATATCTATATTTCGAATAGGTACTGTACCGGAGCATGAGTCGCAGTCACTTTAGAGATCTGTTTTTTTTTGATGATTTAAGTACAAGGAAGCATAAAGTCGACAAGACGGCGTGGGGTCACCTATGGGCCTCAGTAATGAACTCTATATAGAACAAGGATTCTATTTGAAGCTGTTACAGACGTATTGCCATTATTTAGGATGATAGAATATTAAAATTAAATTACTTTCTTTATATAGAGAAGGTTGAACTAATTACTATAGGACCAATATATGTAACTCATTGAGGTCAGTTATTGTTTTAAAGTGAACACAGTACAAAGAGTACGCATACTTGGATGACATGGAATACCGAGCAATAATTGGTAAATTAGAATATAATATATATATGTATAAGTAGCAAACAAGTATGCAGTCCACCTGATGGTAAGTGGCCACTGCCGCCCATGGAATCTGTAATCAACCTCAGATAAGATCAAATTGCCTGTCTTACGTCCCAAGTCCTACCTGATGTTGACGGCAGATTCGTTGTTACTCCTGAGGGCTAAGTTAGAACGCCTCACATAAGTAAAACTCCCTTACCACACCAGACCAGAACACGGCAGCACTTAACACTGCCGTTATTAGGCAGAAATAGGTGCGGTGGTGGTGCCGCCGGAGTCGAACAACATAGAGCTCTACTACTATTAAAATAGTAATATCTTATCTGGATAGGTATCTATTAGTGTTATTACATACACAACATGTGAAAGCCTGCAATAAAATTCAAGTATAATTGAATTACCTGAAGCGAGGTTTTTGTTTCACACACAAAAGCAATTTGTTTGAGCTGATACTTTTGCAATCAAAATGTTAATTTGTTAATTATAAAAGTGAGTCTCATATTACAATATAAAGGAACATTTTCGTTATAATTAATTATTTTATCGAAAATATAATATTATATCGTTCAATATATATTTTT
>DWOA01000155.1:0-10237 GCA_018250715.1 Telegonus anausis annetta | reverse complement strand
TTGTACGCTATGCAACAAGCAGTTTAATCAGCGCGTTAGCTGGAAGACGCACATGAAATCGTACCACCCGGATTTGGCGTTCGATATGACGAAAAATAACAACGTTGCGATTCTCATACCCGATATGAAGGTTGACGATTGATACTTCAATCCAAAGACGCGTAAAAGACTCAACTCAGAAAGTGTAGGTTCGGAAATCTTTATTAGTCGAATAGGGGGTTTTCAACGAACAGTATGCCGCGGTCCGTGAAAAATTCGCTTCTCTAAGTTTCTCCTTCAAATGATCATCTAGAATTTCTATCCTTGATAGTCAAATTGCCACACGCTTTTGACTTTACGCCACGAGACCTCTCAGGTACTTCACTTTGTTTTCCTTCGGCATTAAAGCAAGTTAAACATTATTTTCTTTAAAAGCACTTATGATATCATTAATCCACAGCCATCTTACTCTTTCTTGTCTCCAACACGTATTACTAAATAGTAATCTGTTTAATAACATACCATCACATTCAAATTCGAGCTTGTCTACCAGCTGCTAATCATAAGCTACAATCTTTTATCAATTTGTCCTATTCGAAATTACTGTTGCACCAGATTTTGTGACACTTTTAATGAAATGAGACTAGCTTAGCATAAAGCTCACCAGATTTTGAGTAGTCACCTCTGCACATGAACATCTATAATCTATTTCAGATGGATCTGGAGCCGTAACTCAGGTCGGTCGCAGATTCGTTGTCACTGTAAAGGACGTAATGGCAAAGCTTTGAGGACGAAGTGGTCAAACCTCGTGTTTCCTTTATCATACACAATCCAGAACACCATAGCGGGTAGCACTGCTGTCATCGACAACTTCTCATCACTGGTTATCTTTGCGGAAGGGATTTAGCTCATAGTCAGCAGCGCTGGCCAAGTGCAGATTGGTAGAACTCTCACTCTCTTGAGAACATAACTCTCTCTTTATAACAACACTCTGGCGAGTAGGTTTCCACGCAATGTTTTCCCTCACAGTTCAGGCAAATGATAAATAATTATTTTCCAATACGCACAAAATTTTAAAAGTCAAAAGTAGGTACGTCTGAGATTCCGTTCCGTATACTGTGCCGATCCTTATGATTATGCTATTGCTTTCATTAGGCAGAACAGGTGTGACGGTGGTGCTCCCTGAGTCGAAGCACCATGGTATATATCTTTAAATCGGATAATATATTTAAATAATAAAATGAATGAATTAATTTTTTATTGCGTCTTACCCTCGGGGTCCTTATTTTTATTTGTATTCGTTTATAGTATTAAGTCTGTTATAATGTATTGTGTTTGTCTATTTTCAAATTTTATTACGTAAGAGTGTAGAAATAGTTCTGAATAAACATGAAGTTATAACGCTAATGTCTTGTCATTATTATTATTAATTACAATATCGTTTCCCATCTCAAGAAATTAAACTTTAAAAAAGCAAATATAGTTATTAATATTATTTTTACAATATTTTTTCAAGAATTTTCACCTAAAAAAGCAATAGACTCACCAAGTTCTCGATATTCGGCGAATTGCTAACGTGCTTCTTGTACGCTTTGCACGAATGTAGCATTAGATACAGCAACAAAGTGGAATGCTCGCAGCCCGCTGTGGCACATAGCGCGTTATGGAGCTGGAAAATAATATTTTAATATTAACCTCACTTGAAGGTGGTAGAACTCTACGTGGTTTGACTCAGAAGGCACCACCGCCACATCTATTTCTGGCTTCTCTTTCTGCAAGGGAGACATACTTATCCGATTCGTTCTAACTTAGTCCTCAAGGGTAGCAAGTAGCTTTCAAGGTGGTAGAATCTTTTGTGGTTCGACTCCAGCGGCACCACCGCCACACGTATTTCTACCTAATAACAGCAGTGTTAAACGCTGCTTTGTTCTGGTCTGAAGGGTGTGGTAAGGGAGACATACTTATCCGAGGCGTTCCATCTTAGTCCTCAGGGGTAGCAACGCATTTGTGGCCAAACTCAAGTAAGACTGTTGGTCTTATCTGAGGTTGATAGCAAATGTCCATGGGCGGCAGTGGCCACTTACTATCAGGTGGACTGCATGCTCGTTTGCTACGTCAGTAATATAAAAAAAACAACTCTTTCTGTGTTATAACTTGAAATTCATATATAAATAATAATTATATCAACATGACTACATGTTGATTATGTAGACTACATATATATAAATTACTAAGACTTAATATCCTTCTCTGTAACCCTTTGTCTGTAATCTGGATCAATGCCACTTGTCACTTGTACTTTAGAATACAGTCTGCAAAAATGCTGAAGACATTTACTCTTAATACTATTATATAATATTTGAATGGATATTTAAAAAAGGAGGTGTATTGTAGGTGAAATGTGGCAACGGAGATAAGTATCGTATATTTAGTCACTAGGATAGCAACGAATCTAGCCGATCTTAGGGCCTTTTGCCATATTTTTTTTATAATGTACCACTAGCAAACAACCATGCAGTGTACCTGATGATAAGTGACCACTATCACCCATACAACCTCTAAACCCCTGATAAAATATTAGAGTTTCATCTGAGGTTGGCCACAGATGCTTTCCTACCCGTGGAGAGTAAATTGAAACGCCTCGAACAAGTAGATCTCTCTTAGGACGCCCTTTAAACCAGAACACTAACTAAGAAATAAGAGGTTCTAACACTTTCAAAAAGATTCGTATTTATTTTCTTATACTATCCTTCTTCGTCGTGAACCCATTATTGTCCCACTGCTGAGCACGGGTCTCCCCTCGTTGAGAGGGATTTTAGGCCTTAACCCGCCGCGCTGGCCAAGTGCGAATTGGTAGACTTCACATACCTTTGACAACATTTTAGGGACTCTCATGTATGCAGGTTTCCTCACGATGGTTTCCTTCACCGTTAAAGCAAGTGATAATTAATCTCTAATACGCACATAAATCAGAGGTGCGTGCCCGGGACTTGAACCTGGGACCTCCCGATTGAGAAACCAAGTTTCAACCATTAGGCTATCACCGAAAAAAATTTAAGATCGACTGATTCAAGAATGTCTGTCTCCTTGGAAAAGGTACCGCAGTACTGATCGAGTTTAATAAAAATATGTAGGTACAACATGTGAATTCATTGGTCCAGATTATTATCATACCGTAGCGGTTGTTAAATTTGGCGTTTTTCGTTAGTCGTTAGTCATAATTTCTGACACAAGTTCTTTGTGACATTTTTCAATCCCTGGAACATAATAAAGGGGCACTAACTAATCCCAACTGGACTTTTAATTCCCAGGTTTGGGAAGAGATTCATGTCCAGGCATACGACATTATGGATTGCATCCAATGTCACTCATAATATTAAGTGGGTTGAGAAAACGTCCGATCATTCCACAGCTATTTAAAGGCGGGCAAACATTGTGACATACAATCTTAATAGATAATCTGTGGTGGGTGGTCGCCGAGCAAACGCCATCAATCAGGCCGAAGGCGAGGGCTGAAACGATTAGTTTTCAGTAAGCGCAGCCACTGAAGCGAGAGCGACAAATGTGCACTTCCGGCAGACTCAGAATTGATTCTGATGCCTTACTTTAAGTTTGTAAGTGAATTTACGGCAGCGTTAGTATCCGATTTAACTACCTTCTGACTACTGGGTAGTACTGGTTGTCTACTACGCTAGACTTTACGGAAAACATGATCTAACTATCTCTTAGTTCAAAAACTAATGAAGTGCAACAAAGGACGAGATTTTTTGTAGTTGGAAGCAGCAAATAAGGATGCAGTCCACCTGATGGTAAGAGGCCGCTAACGCCTATGGACTTCTGTAATATCCCCCAGATAAGATCAAAGTCCAGAACTGTGTGGATAAGAAGGTATATCTCCCTTACCACATCCTTCTGAACAAAACACAGCAGCGCTTAACACTGCTGTTATAAGGCAGAAATAGGTGTCGCGGAGGTGCCGCCGGAGTCGAACCACATAAAAGTCCTACCTTCAAGTATAGTTAGTTATCATTTGCCCTACGAATTAATATTGACAAGGCAAATGTAAAAGTACGTAAAAATATGAAATTTATAACAATTTTTAATATTATTATATTCTGAATTAAGTTACTAATAAAAGGATTCGTATAAAAATGTTTTCTTGTTGCGTATTCAAAAGCCTAATAACAGTTACGTAGCTTACCCCAAAGTTATACATGCTTATTACTTCGGACACAATTATTTTCATGAATTTAGAGCTCGACTAGATTTGTCTAGACGACCAACATTTGTTGTTAAGTTCATGAGCTTTCAAGATTTTGTTTGCATGGGAGCAAACTGGTACTGTACTGTATGTTCAGTTGTCGAAACCAAATTTATGAATAAAAATATAAAATAAAATTAAAAAGTTAATAATATTAAATTAAAAAGTTGTTTCCGAAGTCTCGTTTCGAAACCATATGTTGGACTTTTTTAAACTCATTGTATATTCAACCATATTTATTACACAGGAACACAGTAGTGCAAACACTATAGCTATAAGAATAAGATACGACATTAGCCCTATTGAGTTACAAAATTCTTCCAACTTTAAAAGAACAGATTTACAGTTCACGGTGTTTTAAAGTAGGAATATTATTAGTACAATATTAAGTAACCAAATAAAAGCAAAGTTTAAAAAGGAAACACCAGACAATCACAGCAGGTTCCAAGCAATTTCATCGACCATTAAACAATAATTTCATCGAATTTTATATCCAACGCATTAACGCGAGCGGCGTGGAACGTCCATTATCTTCACTTCCTTCTCCCTGCGGAAATCTCACCGCATTCAAATATTTAATTACTTCGGCTCTCGATCATTTATAAACTCCGGGAGTGGTATCATAAAACGCGCTAATGCCTTATAATTAAAATATTCTCAACAAGCCGTGGCGTAATGGCACCTCCGGCGACGGTCTCCTTCGATGGAAAAAACGCATAAAAAATTACATTCACCCCAGAGGACTCACCCCTTGTGTCGGGAAAATCGATTAAAAAGAGGAGTCGCGGGGCGAAGGCGAGAGGGGAGTTTAATATGTACGAAAAAATGCACGACGCCGCGGAGCGAGGGAGAGATCTAAGGAGCGGGCTTCAAGTTGCCTTCAATTTTTATAATTACGTTCATACGTGAGTGCGGCCGACGTTCGAGACGGTGGGTTCAATTTACTTATTTGGAACGTTCTTCGTTATGTTATGGACTGGTAAAACATCTAATTCATACGTCTTTCGTTTACTACTTATGTCACTGCGAAGTCGTGTGCGCGGACATACCGTGTGAATAGATTCAAGCGGTTTTTTTAAGTCTGGTCAAATAAACATGGAAAATAGTTTGTTAGGTTTTGGTATGATCTAAATACTAGCGTAGAAGAAGCAACTATTATGAAATCACAGACGGACACGACATATTTATTCGTAGAAAAATTATGACGTAAATAAATTGTAGATATTCCATGTTTTTTTTAGTTTACTTCCCATTAACCTTCTTTTACGTTGTTACTTCCATTACCTTTCGTTTTTAAACTTCGCTTATTAAATTGAATCCAATCTCGTCACCGGACTTGATGCTCACAATTTACTTTTATTTTGACTTGTTTCCACGTAACAGAAGCCCGTAAGAATAAGACGTATTATAACTTTTTTCGTTTTCGCGACAAAATCAATTTCCATCAGTAAAGGAGCTCAAAACTTTTCCACATACGTAGCAATCAAGGAAAGGAGGAGGCAATAAGAGCGGGATAACCGACTGGAGGACGTTATCTCAGGAGACGGTTTGCAAATGAGCACACACACGACGCACACACGCTAATCCGTCCACACACGGTACGTACGCGCGTACATTTTATAAATAGATATCGCTTTTTTTATCCGGGTAAGAATACGTAGGGGGGTGCCACCCGAGGAGGGGCCCCCTGCGGGGGACGTGTTGGATTTCAGATTGCTACGAACTGCAAAAATGAGGGATGAAAGAAATATAGCTTAAAACGCAGATATTTCCCGGCATCTTAAGGCGCGGGAGGCGGGAGGAAGGGTGTGTGTGGAACAAAGTAGAGTGGCGATATTGAACCAAAATGAAATGGTAAACGAACCGTGCGCGTCCGTTCTAATGCGAATTTATAATTTGGACATTGCCCCAGCACTCTTTGAACTCCGGGAGGGTGGGTGAAGGTGAATTTACAAGGAGTGCGGATGTGATTTATAAATAGGGGAGCACTACGGATGCTGACCGTTGATTTTTGTTAGTTTTTTCCATTAGTCGCCGCTATTATTATTATTTTATGCGGCTTAATGTAAGTGGCTAGAAGGATGATGATTGCAAGCGCATTGCTACGTTTGAAACCCTATTTGGAAAGACTAACGTATAAATTTATAACATTTATATTAAACTTACCTATAATGTGTAATGTTTGCAATTTGTATAGCTATACACAATTGGTTTTCGGGAAAAATTCCAAGTTATTTAAATTTTCTTTCGCTACACTATCGTACATAGCTAAATTATTATGTAGATGTCAGTAAAAAAAAAATTTTTCTGTGTCAGTAAAAAAAAAACAAAATAATTCACACACTAACTCTATCTTGAGCTATCGATACAAAATTAGTTATGACAACATGACATTCTGTCAAACATACGATCACGCGGAGCATTTCCTGGTAACCCAGGCACAACTCTTTGTTATTTCAGACTAGATAAAGGCGGTATCTTTAGCTATCGATATAAAATTAGTTACGACAACATTAGATTCTGTCAAACATACGATCACGCAAAGCGTTATTTCATGTCCCAGGTACAACACATTGTTGTTTCAAGTCAGATAAAGGCGCTATAATACAACCGCTGGACCCACAAAGTTCTTATTAATACGAAGCGACCATAGAGTTATTAATACGTACACACGTACTGGAGAGTCGTTTGGACAATGAGCGTTTAGGCGTATCCTCATTGCGCAGGTTAACGCGTGTGTCCGCCGACCTAATTGTCGTCGCGCCGCGTCTAATCGGGATATGCGCCACGCGATAATTGCGACAGATTACTGCTAGCATGGAATAGCACGTATTGTGCAGACGCGACACTTCTTTGCATGAGAAATTCTACGTTCGAATGCTTCCGACAACATAATAGCCGCGCTACATTTGATGCGTAAAAATATTGGCTAAATAAGTTTAAAAGTCTTTTTCAAGACCAAAAACTATTTTTAACGGCACTTAACAAACCAATGTAAGAGAGTAAATGAGATAAAGACGCTACTGCTACGATGGATCTTCATTGACTTTATTACCGACACAATTGTTGCTGTTGCTAATTCACTAATGAGTTATGTAGGTGTAGCGCGGGCGACATAAACGTTGCATTAACAATTGTGGCACATTAGCGCTAAAAAGTTTGTGCAGCGAAATCTGCCGTGACTTCAGCCCGGAACGAGCAGTCAATGAATTTAGTGAGGACACGTGACTCTTCCTTCGGCAGTCTAACAAAACTGTGCCGTCTAAGCGGTAAAGTGAAAATTGCGTACGTGAACGGGAAGAAAAAATATTAAAAATTAATCAAGGCACCGGTCGGGTGCGGAAGGGAGCACATGTGTCGACAAAAAACCGTCTCCCTCGCGCCGAGGCACGTGCGAGAGGCCGTTACGGCCCCGTTCCTGCCGAGTTAAAAGTTCTTTCGGACAAACAGAGGATTTGTCACAATTACAGCGGGGCGGCGCGTCCCTACTTGATTAAAACCTAAATCACGTGACGTGTTTACAGCCGCGCCGGAGGTGTTTTCAATTTGCCGACTCCTAGACTCGCCATTGGCGTTCCGGACACGTCTCCACGCACCTATCTGGGGGCCGGCGTTTTGAATTTGTTGCGAATTAAATTATTGAAGATCTAATCAGTCGCTCCGATCTCTCGTTCCCCCGAGATACCCGGGCGTAGAAAGAAAACCAACATCGTCAACGGTCACGTTTCTTAATTATTTTCGAACGCAGCGCCCGAATCTGGACGGTTGCGACGCTGACTTTCGCTACGCTGGCGTACGACGCTCGGCGTGAGATTTGAATTAATCGGGAGATTAAACATAATGAAAGAAAATCTCATTACGCTCCATATAATGGCGGTGAGAAATATCTCCCGGCGAGCGGAAAGAAAAAACGCTCCGCATAAAAGAAAAGACGAGCGCGAAGAAAATTAAAAGCTCGAACGAAATTAAAAAATGTTGAAAAAATGTAATCGACGCCACGACGCGATTAGGGTGGAAATGCAAACAGGGTAGGTGCGGGAGGGCGGAAGGTTCTCAATTAAAGAGCGGCTACGGAAAGTCTTGTTGTAATTAGATTTTTTCTCATCTCCTTAAATCAGCGCAGGTCGCTGAAACTCTCCTGTTTAATTTGTAACCGAGACTTGTTAGCTTCCCGTTTTTCTTTTAATTTCATTCTCTCCGCCGAGAAGTAATTGAAACGGACCGCCTGATTGATATTGAATTAGATGTTTCCCAGTAAACGGAATTACTTTCTGATTTCACTTAAATTAGATTTGTCTGACGTCGGAATAACATAACTACATGTCTGCAATAACCAATAGTGCACGCAATCAGAAAATATATGAGATAAGCATTTTTAGTTTCTACACATACGATGTCTTCGTAATATAAATGCAATCCATCAATATCTAATGAATTGGAAAAAAATCTGTCAAAATCTTGGCTACATGTATTGTTTTCCCAAGACGGTTAAAAGGTTTTCACGTGTGTCATATAAGTCGAATGTATTTAAAAACTAAAAATTTGACTTCGTATATAAGCCGCCTAATACCTATACACTTATGGTGTGTGAAATAAAAAAAAATGAGTACATTTGATATACCTATCCAATGACATTCGGGTAACTAAGGAAAAATCCACGAGACATTATATGATAAAATCCGTCTAGTCATTTAGGCTGTACATTGCGACAAACATCAAACATAAATGCTATTTGCTCGAAACACATTATTACACAGTCGGATAAAGTAGACAGAATTTCTAGATACTTATAAGTCATAAAATAATACTTAATATAAATTATCAGTGTAAACTCTGCCTTTCCCAGGAAAACGACCCGCTTTTCCTTCGTGACACTTCGGTCCCAATTTGTTCTTTGAACTTCCCTCCCTTGCCTGTTAATTAATTCCTGGGCGTTGGAGCGTAATTAAACATCTCGCCTTGTAATTACTGGTGCTTAAACTTGTCGGATGTTGTCGGAAATTGCCGGGAATTGCCGGGAATCGCCGAGGATTGTCGGGCTTTAAGTGGCCGGTCAGTGGGCAATTAAGCCCGCCCACGATTAAGCAATTAAGGCGCTTAGGGCGGACACTCCGTTTGAGGCTTTCCTTGTTGAAAACTTTGGATTTTCGTTTCCCGCTTGTTTACAGAGGGTCCTGTTTGCGCGGTGGTGTAAGGAATAATTTTGGATTTTGGTGGGTCGGAATTTTTATTGTTTAATGAGCGGGGGGTTTAGAGGGCTGATGAGAATTTTAATTATTAATCTTGCTTACTTTATTAGTATTCTGTACATACAGGTAAAAAAGAACAGAATTCAAAATTGTTTTCATTTGAGTTTTTGAAAGAACAACTAAATATTAGTCATGAATTGTGTACGACGAGATTCATACTTATATGAGATCACTATTTTCAGACGTCTTTTCACTATGAGGTAGAGTTATTTTTTATAATAAACATATGGCCATCGAGTGTGATGGTACGTTGTCACTGCCGCCCATGGACTCTATATGATCCCATTCAAATAGAATTCTTGTATTTCATGACATTTGTGGGAAATAGAACACAAATTAGTTAGGTATTACATTTAAGGACCGTCGTGGACTAGATCTATATAACAGTTATGCTTAGCACTAAATAACACATTAAGATGAGGCAGGGGTCGGACGACAAAACATTAATTATTATAATTTCATAATTGAATCATTGCCTACATCCTTATAATTCCTTCTAATGTTCTAATTAAATAACCCTTTAAATAATAAACCTCCATAATCTTTAACACGCTGACCTGCTTTCCCAAATCCATCATAATAATTAAACACCAAACCGCAGCTAATCACAGCGCCGGAAGGGTTAAGCTATTAATTAAGAACACTGAAATCTCCTTACAAACAAGATATCATCCCTCACCCCTTATTAATGGTTGTAGGGTAAAGTAATTCAATAAAGCGGTGTAAACTGCGCAAACAGGCAGAGAAA
>DWOA01000154.1:0-10239 GCA_018250715.1 Telegonus anausis annetta | reverse complement strand
ACAATATTATAAATGCAAAGATTTATTTGTTTAATGTGATTAAACGGTAACAACAAATCTATATCAAGTCACATACATAGTTACAATTTTGGAATCACATTCAATTTGACATTGTGTATCTTTGACATCCTATATCTATGGTCACAGCAGTTAACGCACAGAAATTGAATAAATCACGAGTGTCTGAATTACACTAGGTGGCCTGTCACTAAGTAGGGACTCAGGCTGCTTAGGCTACTGAGACTCTTCTAAGAGTATAATAAGGATCCTCTGTTGGTACATCATGCGTTGCACCTAAGAGTCTTCCTCCAAAAATATAAACCTTTACAGGTCAGTCGTATTACAGTACTACAAATTTTTTTTAGTATATATACTTTCTTGGACGATAACTGGTTAACGTGATTCAAAATAATGACCAGCGCCATCTATTGCAGTCTTGATCCAACATATGCGACACCTGAGACACGGAAATTTTGAACATATTTTGTTTCCCTACATATAATGTAGATGTCGTGAGTAACACATAGCATAATAATTATTAATTTACAATAAAATTCTTTTTACAAAAAATAAATCAAACCGACTTCTATGCCACTAAAACTATTTTTTTTTATTTAATTTAAATAAATGTTACTTTAGAACATAGTTCTGAAGTCGGTGCTCATATTATCATTGAAGTTTGGTGATTCAATGAAATATAAATTATATATTAAATATATATGATTGCTTTTTGTAAAAATAATTTTGTTTTTCCCCTTTTTTAGTGATGATATATGAATCGGACGTACTCGCTCGCAGGGCGCTGCCGTGCCCTTCTCGCTGACTTTTATATCTTTTCTGATATGTTGAAACTTAATCTAACCGATTCTATATTTAATCATCCATAATTGTAAAACTAAACATAACTTTGAAAATGTCGCGGCTTAACAACCTATTATATACCTGTAACTATTAAATGGCTAACACCTATGTTTTAGGCAAGCAGTATCTACCAATATATTAGGAATGCATAGTTGAAGATCAAAATTTTTATCGTTTATCACTGCTTAGCAATTTTAAGATATATCCGTAAGCACCAGATGGCCTACTTCTATAGCTTATGCTGGAGGCACCCCTGCATCATCAGGGTTGAGGAGTTGAAGGTCAAATTTTTCATCGTATGCCTGCTTAGGAATCTTAAGTTATGTCCGTGAGCACCAAATGGTCAACTCCTAAAGCTTAGGCTGGAGGCACCCCTGCCTCATCAGGGTTGAGGAGTTGAAGGTCAAATTTTTCACCGTATGTCTCTGCTTAGGAATCTTAAATTATATCCATGAGCACCAAATGGCCAACTGCTAAGGCTTAGGCTGGAGGCACCCCTGCAACATCAGGGTTGAGGAGTTAAAGGTCAAATTTTTCATCGTAAGTCTCTGCTTAGGAATCTTAAGTTTATTCATGAGCACCAAATGGCCAACTCCTAAAGCTTAGGCTGGAAGCACCCCTGCATCATCAGGGTTGAGAAGTTGAAGGTCAAATTTTTCATCGTATGTCTCTGCTTAGGAATGTTAAATTATATCCGTAAGCATCAAAAGGCCAACTCCTAAAGCTTAGGCTGGAGGCGCCCCTGCATCATCAGAGTTGACTTGAGTTGAGAGACTAGCAGTAACCTTGCATCATCAGGATCGAAGAGTTGAAGGTGAAATGTTTCATTATATCATGTACTTCCTAATATTCAATGTACATTATAAGTTTCATTAGAATCGAGTTGGCAGAAGCGAAGTTATCCTAAATTATCTAAAAATCAGTGGTAGTGATGACGATTTCCACCCCATAACTCAAAGATCTAGTCTTCGGAAAGTCTTCCTACAAATAAAAGAAAGAAAATTGATGAAAGAGAATTTTCCATTTTCCGGAAAAACTAGGGCTTTTTCCATAGTTTTCCCGATTTCCGAAAAATGGGACCCTTTTTGAAACTAGCCAAATCCGATGCCGTTTGAATTATCTCAATAGGTTCAGGCATCGCGGAGTAATCGGTGAACATACATAAAAAAAATACATACATCCGAACATAGAACCTCCTCCTTTTCGAAGTCGGTTAAAAATGTAAATACTGATAATTGGTTGATTGGTAATAATTAATTACTGATAATTGGTTGATTGGTAATAATTAATATGTTATGTTAGCGGAAATGTTTCAGACTATTACATTGCGTATAAATTATACATGAGACACGGAAACGTTAAACATATTAATGGTTTACCTATATATTCTGTAGATGTCGTCTTATTAATTATAGTATGCAGAAATGTCAATCTGCCTGCAATCTGTTTGGATATTCTGGAAGATGTGAATTCAGAGATATTCTTTTAGGTCTGCGGTTCGCCCAAGGGTCTAACCTTGCGACGATCATAACAATGTAAACACGTAGTTTTTTAAAACATTGATCTCTATTCGTATCCTTGGTCAGATTCTGTACGTAATCCCATCTCACGTTAATAGAAAGCATTTTACAACATAATTATGTTTTCTTTTACAGCTTCACATTCCGAAGTGGTAACATGGAGCATAATACGGACCGCTTCTATGCTACAACTGTTGAGATCGTACCAGCTCGCAATGTTAGAAACTTCAGTGTTGTTGGTAATTTTGATGAATTCGGCTTGGCTGATGGTGTCCTGAAGAAAGATGTCGGCCCCATCGCGGCCATATGACTAAGAGTGCACCGGGACAGCTCGTACTGGGTTATCCTGAGCGAGGTAAATTCAATTTATAATTCTTTTTTTTTTTCAAAAATTATATTTACGTGAAAATTAGAAACTTAAACAATCACGAGTGTCCGAATCAAGGTACCTAAGGGGCGATGCAGCAGAGCACATAGTTTATCGCGTCTACTTCGTTTTCTACTCATATTTTGGGAGGGTGAACAAATTAATAATATCCTTACTTTCTGAACTTTTGGACCATTCTTATTAACTTTTAAACTAGCAGTAACGCCTTCTGCCGTCACTTGTTTTTCTTACCATCTATACTTAGAAGATAAGTCTTATTCATTTTACAACTTGATCATAATTTTCTACGCTTTTTCTTAATTCTGTTGATTATCCTTTTTTGTTGTTATCAAGGGGGAAACCTCCAAAAAAAGGTATGCAACCATACTTCCGTCCTTCTCGGGGTCGCCGGTTAGTCAAGGTTCAAGCTCCCTTGCCCCACTCACACAGCACACTTGCCACCCTCAACCCCTACAGCCCCATTTTAGGCGCCACTGACGACAAGCAGGGGTTACCATAGCCCTATTCGATCGTGGTGCTGTAGGGACACCGCGCCGGTGGGCGTAGATAAACGCCTGCGGTGACTCCTCCGTTCAGAACGCACTCTAGCATGTTCGGAGTCTTCCTTCGCGAACATTATGTCTTCGTAGAAGGTTATCATGTCGATTCAAGCCTCTCTGCGGTAAACCATCGCCCCGACGATGACCTCAGAACTGAAGTCTTCACAAACTATTTCAACGAAGATCCGCCGCTCGGACTCTTATATTTGGCTATGCTCGAGTGTGTGATGGGTGGTATCCTCTTTATGCACACATTGGTGACATTGAGCCATCTCTTCCCACCGTATCTTGTCCAGATACTCACCGAAACAACCGTTTCCGGTGAGTATTTGAGTCAGGCAGTAGGTCGCTCGACTCTAAAGCTCGGCAAGATGCCGTCAACCACCCGTTAGCGTAGGTACCAAGGTTAGGTTCCTAGTTGATCACACCAGCACTTCACAGCTTGCCTTTTGGCTCTCTTTCGAAGCGCTTTAACTGTGTCTATGTCGAGTGGATCAGTTCCCTGAGGGGGGACGCGGATCTTATGGAAGATCCGTGCAACCAAATACGCCAGGATGTCCATGGGTGGCATGCGCCATGCACCCATGGATGAAACTTGCCGAGAACCATCTTGGGTCTCGGCCTAGCCTCTCAATGAGTGCGCCCAGCACTTGGTATTTCTCCCGTCTGCGTTTTCGACGGCGTCCTGAAGCTTTCTCGTCGCAGCCCGATGCCCTGAGTATGCATCTTCCCCTCTTTCCCCTCTCTGCGGTCCTGGATGACTGGCATCGTCGAAGCCAGGACTTGAATGAGACGCTTTAGTACTCATTGTCGTGGATGGTCATTCGTAGCCAAAAGCCGCAAGACTACGTCCAGTAGAATGTGGCAATGGTAAGACAACGTGTCCAGGCTTTCGGCTATTCTCCAGTCCGTGACTATTCGGTCAGCAGAAAGAGTCGGTCGTGAAAGGTCTACGACCGATTCTCCCTGCCAACGCAAGCACATGGTGACTATGCCACGATTCAGCAGACGTAGGTCTAGCCTAACCGCCCACTCGAGCGTTGTCGTTCCCCGAATGCTGTTAAAGACGCTTTCTCTTCATCCATAGGTTTAGGTCCTGTATGACTTCTTTCGTCCATGCCCCTATTACGCGCTCCCTCCAATTTCTATTCCAATCTATTAAGGTGTGATTGCGAAGTTCTTCAGGTGCTATCCTTTCATTCTTCTTATCTATCTTCCGTATCCCTTTCTTGGGCTACTTTTTATATTGGGACGAGGCCGGTAATTATTAGTGCGGATTTTAGTGAGGTATTATCTTTTGGTTCGACTGCATATGCTTATACTTGGCTATCTTTAAGACATCTAGTCAGATTGGTAATATATAACTGACCGATGCCAGGACCCATCTTTTACTTGCAGTCGACTCACCCTATCTGGGTATCAGTCGCATAAGTACCGTGGTGAGCCTATGAGGTTTTTTCGCTACTTCCACTAAGTGTTTGTGGAATTTCATGCTTTTGCCTAGCCAAATTCCAAGGCTCGGTCCTCTTGGAGCTCGATTGTTGTGCCGGCTATAGTGAAAAATACTGGCTTGTATTTTCTTCTGCCAGTCAGCGTTATGACCTCAGACTTTTCTAGTGCGAGACTGAGCTTTTTGCTTCTCATCCACTCATCGATTTTTTCGAAAGCTTTGTCGGTCTTGCAATTGCACTTCTTCTGTTTTGGCAGTTACCACAAGGGACATGCAATCCGGAAAGCCGATGATTTGCTGAGGCTGAGAACCTCGTCATATAAGAGATTCCACAGCGTAGGTCTTAGTACTGATCCTTGAGACACGCCGCTACTCACTTAGATCTCTTTCCGTCCCATGACATCTTCTACCGTTATATGCATATCGCTCAGATATATGCAGATCATGTTGTATAGATACTGCAGGAAGTTGCACTTTTTGATTGCTTCTCATATCCTTTGCTACGGTGCAGAGTTCAACGCGTTAGGTACGTCCAGTGTTACCAATACGCATAATTTCCTGGTAAGTTGTGTAGCTTTTCTTCAGCCTTTAATCCAGGATATTTCTTTAACTTTCTGAAGGGCATTTATAGTTGACCTTACGGTTCTAAAATTGTATTGAGCATCAGATATTTCTCCGTGGTCTGATAGTGTATCCTCAATTCTGTTAGCTATTAACCTCTCCAACAGTTAAACGTAGCAGTCCAATAGACATAGAGGTCTATATCCAGTGGGGTCATCTGTTGATTTACATGCCTTACGTAACAGAATGTCTTGCATTTTTCTAGATGGATGGGAATACTCCAGGTTCCAACACTATAATTATAACACTTGTGGCTTATTCCGGGATTATATTTGCCACTAATATATCGATATCCGGTGCTATCTCATCCAGCCCTAGAGCTATGCGTGTTTTGATGTTTTTCCGTACTTTTTCTAGCTCTTCCTTACTGAATCGGAGAATTTCACATTGCGTCTCGATTGCTGGTGTGATTTTTTTGTGTCTGGGATACAGGGCGTCTACAATGTACCTTTGGAATACTAATTTGTGGTTGCGATGTTCTTCTTAATTTCTTTGTGACGATCTTGTAACCCAGGCCCCAAACATCCTAGTCAATCTCATCTGTGACCCTTCCACTTTTCTTGTTTTACCTTCGAAATTATACCTCTTGATGTGTTATTCTATCTCTGATCTCTTTCGTTCTCTTTTTTCTGGTATTTTGTTAAGTTGTCTCGCCTATTCGATTTCAGCATTCCATTAATATATTTGATTTCTTTCTGGTTTTTTCCTCCCGGGGCGTGGTCTCATTACAACCCTTGGTTGTCGCCGGCACCAAGTCAAAGGGAGTAATAATAACCTCATACTGTAAGTTACTATGAAATTTAGCTTTATCTACCTTGTGGAAATTCCACCCAATAATATTGTATATATTATATTAGTATTGTTGTTCCCAAGCGGTGGTCTTTTATCTCAAAAGTTATGTACATATGTTCACTCATTGTTTCGTCTTCCAAAACCTTTAGTTATTCACTCTACTGGCTAAGGAGGGATCTGCTATTTGGAATCTCCCCATTCAAATATTAGTCTATTTCCGACATTTAAGATGATTAGGCCAAGATCCGATTTCATTTCGAGAAGGTATAAGCCTGTTGGATTTGTGCGATTGCTTCCCCATACTGCGGAGGCTGCGTAGAAGTCACCACTGATAATATTGGGCCCCTTGACGTATTTCATGTTGTTCTGCAGGTCATTTATGTCCCTCTTGAAGTCATCATGGGTGGAGTTTGATGAGAAGTACGTACTTATGATAGTGAAGTTCGGTAGCCGGATAACAATGTCTACTAGGATTGTTTTATGGTAGTTGACAACAGCGGAATCTCCTCTCTGGTCTGTTTTCCATTTGGCTGCGGCTGCTATTTTGCGGCTAGGTTCCGTAGGTTTGGACCGTTTTAGCTTCTATTTGTGCTCTATTAATTGCTTTCCAAAAAAGCGGGCATCAAGTGGTTCCTGCTCTGTGTTCACATGTTTCGCACAGAGGACAAAAAGGGACCTCTTGCATAGGTCAATTCCTTGTGCCCTCTGTTCCCATACTTTCATCAGTTGTCCATTCTATCTTGACCCACACAGTTTACTGCTAAGTATTTTGTGTCCCAGCATTTATAACAGTTTTTTACTTCTATTATCTTCCTGAGTTTGCACGTTGACCATCCACTACTTACATTACCGTTATTTTCTCTCCCGCTTTAATAATAAGGATATTTAATGATAAGGATAAGGATAATAATGCCTTATACTTTAATTTCGCTACATTGTTCGGGCACTTTACTTTGTCTAGCATCACTGAGTATCCTTTGTCTCCCTTAATTGTAAGTGTTTCCGTTCCGCGCTGCTGTCGGGGTTTCCTTTGTTCTGTACTACTTTATACTACAAATAGGTTAAAGTCCCATGGTTCCTTCTCGAAAATAGCTTCAAACCATTTCCTCATCTTCGTGTCACTGTGGTTGTTGTCGTTTAAAATAGCAATAATTCTTTTATTTCTTCCTCGGTCTTGCAATTTATTTTTAGTACAATGTTTTGTCTGCGTAGATCTATAGCCTGTTTGGTTCCTTTCTTTTGCGGTAATGTATATAAGTAGTTTTCTGTCTATCCAATTCTTATCTTAGAGCTTTTGTTGGTTTGAACTATGTAGTCTACGCTGGTCGGCTCGCTATTGTCGCAAGTTTGATGATCTCTGACTGTCCTTTTTCGAGATCTTTTAGAATTGTATTTGTGCAAGTATTCTCCTCCGGACCCAAAATTTATCAATGTCTTTAAAATTACCCATTTGTTTACTGACTTTCGTACACGCGTCTTCAGTCAAATTTTCTTTAAATGTATCTTCCACTTCAATATCATTGAATCTCCTGAGCTTAGCATTCATGAAGATCGGCCTGTCAAGTGTATCAGTTGGTTTTCTGTATGTTTGGTGTTCAGCCATTTGAGTTGCTATTTCCTTAGTTTCTCCTTCCGTAACGGTCTTTTGATTATGCATTTCTTCACTCATCTCTGAGTGCACGTGCCTTTCGGTTGACTGTGTCTCCATTTCTTTTGTTTCTTTTAGTACTGCTTCTTTTATGTCTTCAATCTAGTGAACTTCATTACATCAATCTCTTATTTAGATAGTCAGCTTTTCTTTAACATTTCGTACTGCAACAATTATTTCACATGTAATATTAGTAGTTTCCGTAAATAAATTTAATTGATTTTCCGTACATTTTACAGTCGCTTATGGCTATTTTTTCTCCACTGCTATCATCTTCTCCCATATTTTTTCTTTTGTTGCTATTTGAAGGAGGAGAACTTCTTATAGTCGTACTCCTAGCAAATGGATCCTTTACATGACAAGTTGGCAAAACTTTGCAACCCAAAATACGAGGGGCAGCCCGAGTGGTAATCAGGGACGGATTCTTCGGCATCACTGGTACACTCTTAGGGTACATTCTCTTTAGATTTTGCCCCATATTACTTCACTTCTTCTGTCTAGTTTCCAGGACTTCTTCTAGTTTAGTGGATCTATCAGTCCCTTTCTCTCGATGCTGTTCGCGTTAGGCTTTTTTGGTTCCTCTTCAACCCTAACGCGATACTGAGCAATACGCACTTACCACTCTCAGTTCCGCCTCTTTTACCTAGTGTGCTATTTCGTTGGACTTCATCTTTGCCTTGCTAGTCATTGACGACTTTAACCGTTACCCTGGGCAAAGGCTTCACGATATACCCCCGTAGAGTAGGGTCCTTGCCGATCTTTGCCACTTAAATCCCCCGGCCTACTGAGTAGTATTGTGCCCACCCCGCGACTAGAATACACCGGACAGGAGTTGACCTGGTGAAGTAAAGAGAAGGTGACTCTGTACCTCTCAGGACCGAGTTAATGGATTCGTATGGGCCCCAAATCAAATTCGGCTTAAGTTCCCCTGGAGAATCATTCGTGAGGGAAGCCTATACATTCGGCGTCCATCGCTTACGCTGACGGACGCTGAAATAAGCACTGGGATGCGCAGGCCCATCCCTGTACCATTGGAGGTAGCCGCCGCAATCGCTGTCTTCTTTGCTCCGTTGCCTCGTTTTCTTCGAGGAGGCGTACACCGCTTGCTACCAAGGCGGTGGTCTGCTGCACGACCGAACTCTGCAATTAGGGCGCATTACGGTGACTGCGCTAAGAATTGGTGCGCCCGGTGACGGGGCTCGCTACGTACGTAGCACAGTATGGTCCTATAATTGGTGCTGATATGCTGCGGGGAGCACCTCCACTCTGACGACTGCTACTTGATCTTGGTAGGATATATGTCTACCCATCCTACCAAGAACTGCTTCACGGAGGCCAACCTTCGGATAGCTGTCAGGGGACAGCCCATAAAAGCCGTCTCCAATGCCGAATGCCTCCTCCGGACCTCCCAAACCTTTAAAGTTATCTGCGCTGCACCCAAAGGACTCTACGATGGGGCTGGCGACTTTCAGCTGGGTGACGGAGTCGTCCAAATCCATTACTCTTGCCTCCATTTGCTTCATAGTTCTGACCACCCTGACGCCCATTTCTGCAATGGCCTATTGCAGCTTCGCTGCCAAGGCATCAGCTTTCTTGACGCAGTTCTCACCGGAGACCTCCAGTAAAATACCACCCTTCATAGCTTTCTTGCCACACCTCGAGAGTTCTCAGGTCAGCTAAGTGGATTCGGTACTTCGCGGTCTTCATTACCTCCACATAGGTGACCTCTGACTCCTCGGGCACGGTAACTGTAATGGCCGCCAATTTCGGTACTAACAGAATTATCCGCTCGCCCGCCTTCTTCTTCTTGCAGGATCGCACCGGTTTGCCTCTGATCTGATTAACCCTTCACGAGTCTCGCCGGAGGCAGAGCTGCTATTAGTCTGAACCCTTGCTACTAAGCCTGCCTGGCATGGGTATTCCTACCAGGGTACCCTTGGGGATCATAGGGTCATGCCAGCCTCTCCACCACGACAAGGACAGGCCGTACCCTTGAGGATCATAGGGTCATGCAAGCCCCTCCACCACGACAAGGATAGCCCTTTGGAGGATTCTGCTGAGTACCCATTTCTGCAACGGCCTATTGCAGCTTCGCTGCCAAGGCATCAGCTTTCTTGGTGCAGTCCTCACCGGAGACCTCCAGTAAAAGGCCGCCCTATATAGCTTTCTTCTGCCGTACCTCGGGAGTTCCCAGGTCAGCTACATGGATTCGGTCCTTCGCAGTCTTCGCTACCTCTGCATAGGTGACCTCTGACTCCTCGGGCACGGTGACTGTAATGGCCGCCTATTTCGGTACTAACAGAATTAACCGCTCGCCCGCCTTCTTCTTCTTGCAGAATCGCGCCGGTTTGCCTCTGATCTGATTAACCCTTCACGAGTCTCGCCGGAGGCAGAGCTGCTATTAGTCTGAACCCTTGCTA
>DWOA01000153.1:0-10269 GCA_018250715.1 Telegonus anausis annetta | reverse complement strand
CGTAAGTACGTAGTACTATAGATGTAAAGGAATATACCATGATAAAATATAATACAACATGCAATCGTAACGTGCGAATCGAATTGAAAATGCGTTTATGTGGGTAAAAATAAAATTAAATATAAACAAATGTGTATTCTTAAAACGGATATTTTAAACCACAAAATTCTTCAATTGTCTTATAATATCATTTACACTTTTAAAGAAAGGAATTCTATACATATTACATACATATACACCTACTAAATTGTAATAGTCGTACAGCGCGCTCTAGCGTACGAAACGCGAAATATTTAGTTGGCGAACGTCCACAAACCACTTTCCTGGCATCTGTCGGCGGTTGCCGGGAACCGGGGCTACAGCCTGCGCCTCCCCTTTCGACCCCCCCCCTCTAAAGCCTATCGATCGGCTCAGCTACACAACCACGCTAGCCAAAGAGAACACTGCCAAATTCTCTTTAACCGGCTAGATCATATCAAAAGCACTATCGGGCCTACTCCGAAACACACTTAAAACCATACCTTCGCTGGAAACACGGGTGAGTGACCTCCGCACCCATCTGCACTATTTCACCCATTCATTCGTTGACCCATTCATGGTGACGTAGACAGAATCGCAATATGGTTATCGTTTTTGTGCATAGTGCTGTGTCGTGACTAATTTGTGTTTTATGAATATCGTCCTACAAGGAATTTGAGTGCTAATAAGGTATTAGTAGCGTTCGTATTCCAAAAAAGTTAAGAACAGTGAGTCATTGCGTTGCATCTATAGATATACGCATAGGTATGTAGACTTGCATTGCGACAATCTTATGCATTTCGAAATGTTTCACGTCTTTTTCCGGAGTTTTATCATTGCCTTTATAAGAATTCGCGCTATATTTATTTACTTTACCAATACCTAGATCGAAATAAATGGTTAAAAAATGGGATAATATATACGTATTTAAATTTTATTCTATCAGTTTATATCTGTATGATGAATTTTATGGTTTTAAATGATATAATATAATTGTAAAACTTAAAATGATATTAATTTAAGGTTTCTCAATTCCAGGACGCTGTCGCTGGAGGCACGCCAACAGAGAGTACACAAGTTTACGTGCAACGTGATGACGTCTTCATTGACGACGATGGATCTGGCCTAGAGAGCGACGAGAGTTCAGGATCCGGTTGGGGGCCAGGCCCGGGCCCTGACGACGAAGACGGTAGAGGATCAGGTGACGCTCCCAACGCACCGGAGGATGACGAAGACTATGTACCCACTTCGACCCGCACCACCGTTGATAGCGAGATATCTTATCCGGACTATCCAGAAGTCCCGAACAACCCGGACTATCCGGACAACTCGGCTACAAAAACCGAACCTCCAATCCTACCGCCATTAGTCAAGCAGATCGATGTAGACAGTCGTGAGTAGAGGCTGAAGCATGCCAGTTTTGTTGCAGTTTATTTTAGTTTACAAAACGCTAAATCGTTTAAATTCAAACTCACGAAACCTTTTCTCATACATTTGTTTCGTTTGAATTAAATTAATATAAAGTTCATTAACAGGAAATTTTAACAAATATTTTAAACGATTTAACGTACGCCAGTTTTATCATACTTTTTAAATATCAGGGATTCCATTGTCCATATCAGAATTTCCGGTCAGCCAACTCTTTCCCCATAACGAGTTACTGATGCTAAAACAAAGTCAACAAATTTGGTAATGATGACATCATTGAAACAATAGAATGAGAACACATGTATTTTTTTAATAATTTTATTCATACCGTTACCATACAGCCGTTAGTATAATTCTAACCGACAATATAGACGTGAGTAAATACTCGTATTTGCTTAGCAATTATTAGTACTGCAGGAGTAATTAAATTGCATTAATCGCGTAAGAGGCGTCACGTTCTAATAAAGGCAGAGGCTAACTGTGACACGACCTTGAATTTGTAATTGTTATTATCACTGTACTTAACCATTTATTTGCCTACTTGTAGATGTTTCACAGTTTCCATTCATTACGCGTGGTGACTGGTATTCTCTTTATTAATCAGAATTTATTCCCTAATACTAATCCATGAATTGTCTGTAAGTTTATTAACGGTATCTTTACTAACTTAAATACATTCTGCAAAGGAATTTGGTAAGTATTCAACGGCTTTCTTTGTACCTTGTACTTCATATCTATTTGCATGTTTACTTTCATTATCAATTTGAAACATTGTCTAACAAAACTATTATCTATCATTTTATCATTTTTAATATCGGGTCAGTATCGCATGAGTTGTAATATAATTCTAAAGCCTCTAAACTTTCATTGGTAATTCAAAATTTATAACGTTTCATTTTTTCATTATCGTACTAGCTAAAGTAAATCCCTTTTCTTTTAGACCCATCGTTGTTGTTGTTTCATTTGGTCTTGTGATCCGAATCATGCTAATGTGTAGTTCCTTCCAATCCAAATTAATCCAAAAACTAATCTATATTAAACGTTTAACAAACGTCTAAGTCTTCGTCATCATTTTATTTTACATTTTTAACCTAATACTTATCCTCTTCTATAAAAAAATAATACCTAATACGTCTGTTTTCTTTATCCAACCAATGATGGTATAATATCAAGCAATATGGTTTAATATGAAGCAATTATATTGAAAAATGTTTAATGTAATGTTTATGCTTCCAATGTTCTTATCAGCGTAAAATATGTAATGTACATTTTCAGTGACTTTATCGTTACATTATAGAGGTTACTAACACTTCTTAAATAAGATAAAGTGTAAAACGAATAATAACGGATATATTTAATGACATTCCAGCTGGGGTCCCGTCAAATAATAACCAAGGTAACGAAGGAGTGGAAGAGTCACGCGGCGCGGGGGAGGAGCAACCCTCGCGCCCAGACCAGACCGACATCAGCATATCTGGAGAAGATCTCAATCCTCTCGTGGTAAGTACTGATTTTTCTCATTTCAGAAAAGAAAAATAATCCGATTTAAATTAGGTATCTACATATTTTGAATTATGATACTCAATATACAAGTACAATTAGGAACGAGCAATACGAGCATGCAGATCAACTTATGGCAAATGACTACAACCGTAAATACACTAAACTACACCCTACACTAGGAAAAAAATCTGAAGGTGGTAGAATCCTTTGTGGTTCGACTCCGGCGGCACCACCGCCCCACCTATTTCTACCTAATAACGGCAGTGTTAAGCGCTGCTGTGTTCTGGTGTGAAGGGTGTGGTAAGGGAGACATACTTATCCGAGGCGTTCCATCTTAGTCCTCTGGGGTAGCATCGCATTTGTGGCCAACCTCAGGTAAGACTGGTGGTCTTATCTGGTGTTGATAACAAATGTACATGCGTGGCAGTGGCCACGGCACTTACCATCAGGTGGACTGCATGCTCGTTTGCTACATCAGTAATATAAAAAAAAAGATCTTGTGATTGGAGTTATTTCTGAAGACTATCTATAGCTAGATAGATGGGTTACTAGTGTTGCTAATGTCGGTACCACTGAGGACAATTTGGAGGGCTCGTGAAAGTGTCTCACCCTTCAAAAATCCGAAAATCGCAGCGCTTAACACTATTGTTAAAATGATTAGGTGGACAGAGGAGTGATGCCTCCAGGGTCGAACCTCAAACGTTACTACAACCTTCAAATACATGGACGTATTTCTCATATCTACCAAAGTACTTATATGAAACTGTTAATATCTGACACATTGATGTTATACCTACTACTATATAATTATGTCACAGAACATTGTAAATTAATCACGCCTCTAGTTTAAATCAACAACTGCTATATTAATTGCTTACATAATTGAACGAATGGTAATACAAGAAATGATCAAAAATTATTTATAGGTCTCGGTACTCACTAATCTGCTACCAAGTTAAACAACATCTATGGTTATAATTTCTTGGATGGGTAACGGCTACTGGATAATTTTAGGCACCTTAAACAGTTTTTTCGATTTGTAACTATAATTGGACGTCGTTATGTGTCCTCGGCTGAATTATTAACATTTAATTGCAGTGTTGGCTGTTTAATCTGCATCTTGCCTATGCGTACTATTGGGAAGTGAACGAAACATCGATAAAAATGTTTTTTAGATTACCTACTTTAAGCCATGAATAGGGATTAGATATCAAAATAATTCATAATTTTTTATTTGTTATTTCTGTCCGAAATGGATGTCGGACAAAACTACGAATTTTGTGCATGCATAGTGAACTTACACACACATAGGGGATTAATACGTTGCGTTTTAATTAGAACATACATTTCATACCAACCTATTGATCTTAAATATTTTTAAAACGGAATCGAGTTTAATTCTTCCTAAAGATTCGATTGATCGATCTTTTAAACGGAATCGAGTTTTAGCTGTCGTGTTTCTATGAATTGTTATTCGTGAGAAACAAAAGAAAAGTACTATCGATTATGGCCACCATTGCTGTGACTAAAACATTTGCAACGGTCACGTTTTGTAGGACACTGTAAAGGCTCGCATTGGCTTGCATTTAGCCTAGTGACTTTATCGTTAATTTAAAGTAGTACGCTTAATCTAAGTTTAATTGTTACTACCTGTTACTCTGTTTCCGTGTTTTTTTCTGTGATATTTTAATAGTTAGTAGTTTCAGTTAACTACACTTACTACATTATATAAATTTGATATAAATGAGACAAGAGTTATTTTTGTTCCTTATTTTTATGTTTACCACAGATTTTGTAATTATAAAAACGGGTAAAAAATATAAATACCTAGGTACATATGGGTTCTGAATACATTAAATTTTAAAATCCAAAATAGTAAAATTTTCATTATAGGTATATAATATGTTATGTGTATCATTATGATAATGCATACCACGCTAACCAAGTGGGTATTAATGGATTTCACGCAAGTTTGAGAACCTTTTTTTACAGAACACTCAGACATGTTAATTACTTCACGATGTTTTTTCCCTTTTGGAGCCAATTATAATTAATTTCTTACACGCATATAACTACAGATCGTCTACAATAACAAGACTGGATTTCAAGCAAAACGGGCCGAATTTAAAATCACTAAGCAAATCATTGCCTCTGGAAGAGATATCTTCAGACTGGCAAAGCTGAATATCACAAATCAAATTAGATATCGTCAACTAAATCACACTGCTACACAGCTAGGTGGACCTCTAGCGCTCACATGGGGACGTAATTGCAACTTTGAGAAACGCTTTTCTTTTAGTAATATAACAAGCACAAGTGTGAACGAGTCCCAAGTAGCGTTCAGTGCGTACAAGCCATTGCGTCGAGGTTCCGTACGGTGCATCGGATTGAATAAGACACGGTCAATTGTGTTGTACTACGACAGAGGTTCTTAACCTTTTTAAATTTAAAAATAAACTTTTTTCTCGGCAAGGTAAGTAAATGGGTATTTAACACGTTAATTAAAAAAATACACGGATTAGTTTATTTAATGTAATAATACCTATAAAAGTAAATCGTCTTGAATGAAAGTGGGTTAGACGAATCATTTATGCAGTAGTAGATAACAGATTTTGTTTCAGGTTAAACAGAATAAATACGAACATTTATTGACCATTTTTATAAGTCAATTGAATAACAATAGACACGTTCGAGAATCGGGGAAAAGTTAACACAAAACTTCTCTCTTTCTTACGAATTAAGAAAAAACCGCATATATAGTACACCGCTTTTGTAGTAATGGTCTTTTTTTCTAGATTTTTTCTCGAAAAGTCATTTGTAGGCTACGAGACGTGCCTCACTGTTCAAATTCAATTACTTTTTCTATCCTGCCTCTGGAATACCTGATGATTGTGGTAAATTACGAGTGAATATCTAGCTAGTCTTACTAATATTATAAAGCTAAAAGTTTGTAAGAGTGAATGGGTATTTGGTTCTTTATAACTTCAGAATGGTTAAAAAAATATGGAGTTTTATACAGAGATAGATAGATTACTGTCTGGAATGATACTTTTATCCCAGAAAAAATGTAAGGTTCCTGTGGGATAGATTTGTTTTTTTACGGTGTTGATTTCTTGACATGTTTTTTTTTGCATAAGGGTAGTTGTAGGGTCAGAATACTACATGGCTTATTTTTATCCCGGAAAAATCTACGGTTCCCGTGGGATAGTTTTCAGTCCTCTTTGAAAAAATGTTATTTCGTTGAAACTTTTTAATGTAGGTATACAGTTTCAATTACATGTATGTCATGTTATTTTTTTTTATAATAGCGAGTGAAACCGTCGGCACGGCTTGTGTTGATATAATTCTGGTAGTCTATAAATATTTATCTAATGTCCGTGTCGGCGACCTATCGATTTTGTATCCAAAACTAGTACGATTCTATTTGGTTCGATGTTTAGGTATTTAGAATTAATGTAATTGCTACAGATTTTTATACATAAATGACGCCTTTGTACTGAAATTTAATATTAGGTATTTTAGATACCAATTGGTTTATAAAGGTAACAGTCAGCCTGTTTTCCTGTCACACGGTTTTTTTCTTCCGAATCTAGTCAATCTCGTTCACATGCCTAATACTTCCTATGGTTTTATAGATACCTACTTTTCCTATCACGCGCACTACATGCACGATTGCACGCACGTTGCCAATAAACTGAAGCAATCTAATTCACGCATTCGGACACAAACCCGTGTGACGGGAAAGAGATCCTTATCCTTGAAGGATGTGATTGACAAAGACAAAGTAATCAAATAGACGACGATAACCTAATGAAAACGTACACTCGACAAAGCCAATCAAGGTGTAAGCTGAACCAATCATTTAAGAATAGGCACTGTAATCCCATCCGTGCCTTTTGAGAGATCTGTATGATTCTATGTTTTCTTACTCTACAGCAGTATTCTGGTTATTCTACCAAGTACCAGAGAAAAATACGATTTAATTTTGATCGTACCTGATAATACTAAAACTCTGACAAAAACAAAAATGAGAAAGGTACTGAACCTTTTTGTGTTATATATCTAAAGGTTATTACAAATCATTTCTCATAGTGAAAAGACAGTCACCAATTTCTTCCATATAATCAGTGTTGCAAGTGAGTCATTTTCTCAGGAAATGTGCATGCAAGTGATATGAGCTGTAAAAGTTCGTGTTTCGTCATTGTTTGCAACAGGTTGTTTTGTGAAAGACAAACGACAACCCAGTTGGTACTTGACTCGTCAGACTCAAGTGTGCACTTGCTCTACAGGTTTTCTTCTATACTTTTTGTTCTATCAAGGCGTGGGTCTTTCACAATTTGGGATGTTATTGCAAGTTTTGTTCATCGTGCCTTGTTGGTTCGTCCTCGTATGTGGAGGGACGACGGCCTAATCTTATAAGCATAAAACAGAATTTTAAATGAATTCTATAGCGATTGAGCTCAATTTTTGCGTTCATCCTTAGTTTTGGTGACAACTCATGATTAGCTTAGTAACATCCATCTAAACTCAATATGGCGGACGTTCCGAGATGGCGGTTCAATATTTCTTATGCACCCTCATGATGTGCGTATCAAATGAAAGGGTTTTCTGAGTACAAAAAATGACGTCACAAAAAATGTTGTTTTTAAAAACTATTTCTAATATAGGTATTTTAATATATTGGAATATTAAAGGAAGCACAGTCATCTTGAACAGTTTGGAAGATGTTAATCAGTTTGCGAAATTATCTTTAACCTAACAATACAGTGTATTATTTAATTTTTATTAAATCTTATATCGCAACGTCATAATTTTGACTTTCATGTAGCACAGGAATGAAATAAAATTAATAAGTATATTACGCTGATTGCGTAATACTGTATTAAGATAAGGTAAGTAAGTATAAATTTAAAATGCAAATTACGTTGATAACTTCTGTAAATCAAATTTTATTTCCTTTTCAGCCAGTCTCACTTTCATTTCAAAGATGCGAAATTTAAAAGTATCTATGATGTTTATTGATCGCTTGGAGGCATTATAACGATCATAGCCATGTGATTTTTTAAAGATTTTGTATAAAAAATATGTAACCCTTATAATTAACCATTTTCTGTAGACCGTACATTTCAGCCACTTGAAATATTTAACCGAGTAAGTTCGATTACAGTATTAAAAAAGTGGAAAAGTAAAAATATATTTGAATAGGACATAGCGTGTCGTTTTGAGATATACCTAGAATACGTTTTCTAATAAATATAGTGAAATGCAAGCTTTTTTGCTGTTATAATATCAAAGTTAAATCTGATTTTGAAACCCTTTAGGTACCTACTGTGCGTGTTTAGACGCATTCGACCACTTTTTGCCTATTAATTTTATTTTACTTGATCCTTATTTCAACCCTTTTGTATAATGAAACTCATGATGACGACTCAGTGACTCACGACTCAGTGATGGTCTACTAAGACTGCTCCGCATTCACCCGATAAGAAAAGAAAGAAAAGAAAAGATATTAGTTAATAAAAAGAAATCGCTTATTCATCCTTTCAATCAGTGACTCGTTGGGTTCACCAAATGTTGTTTTCTCTGGATTCTTGTTTTAAAGTTTAGTATGCGTCGTTCATGACTCAGTTATTGAGTTCAGACAAGAGCACTGTTGTGTCTTTTTAATTTAAGATAGATACAATACCTACCTACATACTACCTACTAGTCTTCGTCTCAATTAATAAATGTTTAAAGCTGTAAAGGTCTTTCGAGTAAGGCGGCACCGCTCCTTCTAACAACATGTTTGAACGCTGCGGTAAAAGTGTTAGGGAACACACGAGGCCTCCTATCAGGCCTCTCGATTTAATAATCAGGTAACTGTGGTGCTGTGGTAAATTCAAGGCCTCCCTGAGGCCTACCGACGAGTGATGTGGATCGACTCCTAAAAGAATTGGAAGCAAACAATGATTAAAATAGAGAAGAAATTTCTTACTTATATTGTATCGGTTAGTTCTTAAATTGTCTAGAATTCTTCATTTTCCTCTTGTTAAGTCAAGGTGGATTTTACGGCGATATCGAATGACCCTTCCGTGACTCAAGTGATTGAGGTGGTAAACCTAGAAACCACACATTCACTTGTAAGATATCTAGGTAATACACACTGATTCACTTCCTACGCAAATTTCATCTACTAGAACTCTTATAACAACTTGAAGGATAACATGACGGGAAACCCGCCACATCCATTTTGCAATAAGTTTCTAAAGCTTAATTTAAATTTAAAGGAAATGTTTGTTTAGGTGAGATTTTGGTACCTGTTTTTTTTTTTTTATATGGACGTAGCAAAAGAGCATGCAGTCCATCTCATGGTAAGTGTCCAATATAGCCCATGGATATTTGTTATCAATCCTAGATAAGATCGAGAGGTTAGCCACAAATGCGTTACTACCCCTGAGGATTAAGACAGAACGCTTCGAATAAGTATGTCTCCCTTACCACACTCTTTAAACCAGAACACAGCAGCGCATAACACTACAGTTCTGCACTCGCACATAATGCATAAATTGATGCCACCTAAAACAAAACAGTAAGTGTAAACAATAAGTGTAAAGATAGTAAAAAACACTAAAACAAAAAGAACTGAAGTTGCATGGGTATAGTGAAAGTACAGCTTCTTGTACAATATCAAACATAGCACCAATGAACAGATATCCTATAGAAAATCAAGATAAATAAACGAAGGTGAAAGAAAGTACCGTCCGACTGCTAATAGAAAGAATGAATAAGTGAGTTACAATTATATTGTTACACTTTTACTTTAATCGCCTTGGGCGTGTTCGCGTGCTGTGCACAGTTTTTTTGCCCACCGTACATACATTTGCATATCATCACGTAACTCCATACGTGAATAAACATTTCTAATCGGACGATTTCATCACCGTTTTATCGTGTGTTATTATAATCTGCTTTTATTACGATTTGTCGATGGATTGCTCGTAGTTGCTTTATGCGTTTTGCGTAAGGTGCCTATATAGGTAGATACTTTTTCTATAGGATGGATGAGTAGATGCTACCATTCTTATGGCTGTTCTTGTTGCTAATAAAAGGTTAAAAAACTGGTTTGATTTTATGAACATATTCCTTTATTATGATTAAGTTCTACGTGTATCCATGTGAGTTGCATGAAATTATATTTGCGCGTTTTTATGGCAATTTACGTGACGCCTTTTTTGGCACGAGCTTCCTGTTTTCGAAGGATACGAGTTGAGATTTATATTTACCTAATGAAAACTTAAATTTATAGATAGTAGGTATCTAAAAAGAAATCTGAACAATAC
>DWOA01000152.1:0-10279 GCA_018250715.1 Telegonus anausis annetta | reverse complement strand
TAGTCTTATCGAGAGTGATGATAAATCACTTTCCATCAGGTGGACTGCATGCTCGTTTGCTACTTCAGTAATATAAAAAAAAAAGTTTTAAATTAACATTTGGATATTACCAGGGACCTGAAATTCATACAGTTGGTATCGTGAATCCTTCCTCACCTGCCAGCGCAAAGCATTACGAACACATTGGTTCGCGCGCGTCACGTACGCAGAGGGAGGATCGGTGGGATGTTTGAGTGTGTGGTAAGCAGCTGATGCCTCACTGCCAAAGCCGATACGAGCTCCTCTGATCGCCTGCACCAGCGCCTCGTCTGACAGACCTGACGTGAGGGTAGCCGGTCCCACCATGGACCTGCTTCGGACTATAGCCACAGTGTCTGCCCATTTCTGTCGCATCCTATCCGGATGCTGGAAGATGGCCTCGCTCGCTGTTCTCCCTGAAGCAGATTTGAATATTTTTTTTAATTCTATATTTTTTGATGTTGCTGAAGTAGCAAACGAGTATGCAGTCCACCTGATGGTAAGTGGCCTGTCCTGCACATGGACATATGTAATCAACCCTAGATAAGATGAGATGTTTTATTACCCCTGAGGAGTAACTTGGAACGCCTCAAATAATTATCTCGTCTCTTACACACCCTTCGAACAATAACGTAGAGTATGCTCTACTGCTACTCTATGCAGTACTGCTCTATGCAGTGATATGCCACTGCTGTAAAGAAATAGGTGAGGCGGTGTTGCCTCTGTGGAGTAAGCAGTCGAACCACAAAAAGTTCTTCACCTTAAAATAGAATGACACACACATTGTCACTGTTTTCAATTTATGATAATAACTCAAATTCGTAAATTGCATAATTTTAAAATATACTGAACTCATTTTTCGGAAAACATTCACTCACAACCAATTCCGTTTCCTTGAAGGACGAAAAAAACCAAAAACATTTAAATGGATTCCAAAAATGAACATCTGTTTAGGGCAGGCTTACATGGTGTTAAGGTGAGATATTCTTACATATTATTTTTAAACTTAAATATGTCTTTCAGTGCTTATACCGATAATTCCTTATAGCATACTTTGCCACTCAAACCTGGGTAGATGCAGAAAATAGTCAAATTTACAATAGCAGATAAAACTGGTAGTAAGGTCCCCTCTGAGATCTTACATAAGCTTCTGTTCTTCATTGTTCAATAGTGCATTGAGCAGGAATATCAGAATTTTGTGTTTACCTGTGGATGTCCCGTGATACGCAAGGTCACATGCGTAATGAATAAACACTAATCACTTCACTGTACTACGATGTACTAATCAACTCGATGCTAAAAAAACTGAGTGAAAGAAAAAAAACACGATGTTAACAAAAGATAAGTAGCAAAATATGTTATTAGGCTTATATAAACATATGTAAATAATATAGAATATGTACATAATTTATACATAATATATATTTCAGATAACCACCCACCTGAGATCGACCTCAGTAAATAATATGTAATCTTTGAGGACTAAGCTGGAATACCTCGAATAAGTACCTATTCCTGCCTTATTTCTTTTAAACTAAAACAAAGCAACGCTACACCGTTGTAAAACAAATAGAGAATTATCTTAAAAAACAAAAAACCCACTGCTTAAAATGAAGTAACTTTGATATTCATACGCATACTCAGTTGATAACCAAATTGTTATAATATAAAAGTATTTCATCTCACCCCCGTTCTTTCTTCGCTGTCACCATATACAATAAAATTATAGCCTATGTCACTATAACAATTGAGACGACACTTCATATGGTAACATCCGTCAAGCGGTTTGGGCTGTGGGGAGTGCCAAAGAAATGGACATACATCTGGTACAATAGGTGTACTAGCTTCGGATGCTGCCATCTTTAAAAAAATCTATATAAACCCAGCGCATTTTTTATGCGTCCATCTGTCTGTCAGGATGTTGCGCCCTAAAATGCAAGAGGCCCTAATTTCAAGGGACCTTCGTAAACCGTTCAGAAGGATTAACTTTTTGCTCAAAGATTAATAGCTTTGACCTCCTTCGCGACTCCGCCCATTGTTTTAAATATTTTGAATATAATAGCGTTCTTAGAATGAATTATAACTGTGATATTTGAATTTGTGTTTTTTACAGTCTGGTATGTCTTTGTGTTTGCGATCAGACGATTTTTTTTCTTTACCTATCTATAGGTTATTTGAAGATGCTAGAATCCTCTGTGGTTCGACTCCGGCAACACCACTGCTACACCTATTTCTACTTAATAACAGCAGTGTTAAGCGTTGTTGTATTCTGGTCTGAAGAGCAAGCAAGCAAGTAGCAAGTAAGGGAGACATTGAGGGAGAGGATACTTATCTGAGGCGTTCCATCTTATTCCTCAGGTGTAACGCATTTGTGACCAACCTCCAGTAAGACTGTTGATCATATCTGGGGTTGATAACAAAATGTTCATGGGCGGCAGTGGCCACATAGCATCAGATGGACTGCATGCTCATTTGCTACTTCATTAATATAAAAACTTACCTACTGTTATAACTATTTCTTACTTACTAAATTTGCTGAGGCAAGTAACGCCAAACGTGGCTTCTGTACTCATATAAAATGCCACTTGCACGTGGTTTGCCGCAGTCGATATTTGTAAGCCTATATTGGTGATGTACAATTAAACAGTTTTAAAAGTGAAGTGATTTTATTTTTTTGAAAAGAACCCACGGAGCGCCATCCTAACAAATTGGTGTCAGAAGTGGGATCCCAGGAAATCGAAAAGTACTGGGATCACTAGGTGTTAGGCGTCGCGTCTCGTCCCGTCTGATACCTATATTTTTGGGCTCCGTGACCTTAAGGTTCTTTCAAAATTGGTCGACGATAAGACTCCGCTGTGTAGCGTGAGCCCTCACCAACCAGACAACCAGACATCCAGGAGGTCAGCTAGCCAGCCCGCCATCCACGTGGTTGTCATCCTTCACACCGTCATCGACCGAGCTAGTCGATCACCAGTCCATCATCAGGCTCATCGGCTCGCCAGCAGCAACTCCCAGAGGTTCGCCTCTCACGCAGTAGCGTGGGAAACAGCGCCACGTGGTCCCGACGAAACCTGATCCGGCGCCGCCACGTGATGCTTGTGATTGTGTTAATGTGAGTGTTAACCTAATCTTTACAAATAATTAATGTCTGTGTTTAAAGAAGAATCCGACGTTGAAGCTTCCGGCTCTTCTTGTGGTAGTAATAGTTTAGTTGAGGAGCAGTCATCGAAACACAAAATGTCAGAAAAAATTACTCTTTCCGTACTCACTAAATTTGTAAAACCCTATAACGGAGAGCGTGAGGCACTCCCAGCTTTCCTAACTAATTGCGAAAACGCTTTATCCTTGGCAACAGTAGATCAACAAAATGTTTTATGCAAGTATATTCTATCACAACTCGAAGGCAAAGCTCAATTAGCTTGTTCCTTAAAAACATTTAAAACTTGGCCAGATATTAAATCATTTTTAAAAACTACATTTGGTGAGAAGAAACATTCCACCCACTTATTAGTAGACCTTCAAAATTGTAGACAATTGCCTAGTGAGGATGTGATACAATATTCACTTCGTGTTGAAGCATGCTTAATTCGACTTCAATCTGACATCCAGTACAGCTGCGAGATCAAATCAGAATTTGAAGGAAGGTTAGCAGCCATGGAGGATTTGGCCCTCAATACGTTTCTATTAGGTCTTAATTCTAATTTTTCTCATATTGTGCGATGTAGAAACCCTAACTCATTATCAGAAGCAATAACACATGCTATTGAAGAGGAAAAAATATTTAAACTTTCAAAATTGTCCAATAATTCGATAAAACAATGTTCAATTTGTAACAAAAGTGGCCATGTCGCTGCTCAATGTTTTAAAAATAAAAATAAACCAAATCATAACCCTAAAATTTATCATGTTAATTCAAAGTATAACTCACCAAATAATAATATTAACTATAATAATTACAACTTAAATAAAAACCAAAATAAATCCTATTCTAATTTTAATCCTAATAAAATTTGTGCCTATTGCAAATTTCGTGGTCATTTAATAAACGAGTGTCGTAAACTTCAATATAAAAATAAAATGCAGAGCGAGAACAATAATCGCCCTCGAAATACGATATCTAGTGCGCATACACCGAGTTCCAGTAATATGCATGTTGTCGAGTGCTCTATGAATCAAAATGATAATGTTGTTTTAAACTAAATTCGGTTTCGGTGCCGTGTCTGTCGAAACCTACTTTTATTAAAAAAGGCACGAAAAAATTTAATGAACAAATTTCTAAGTTTAACAAATTTGCTGTAGATGTATCTAAGTCTCATTTTTCACCCTGTGTTCCTAATTTATGTTCTGCACAGGTTAATCAAAACTCAGAGACTTCACCCTGTGTTCCTAATTTTTGTTCTGCACAGGTTAATCAGCATTCACGTAACGCTGTTGACTCTTTTATGAAAAAAGATGTTAAACACAATCCCTCACCTCGAGATGAGAAATCGAGTTTATCTTTTCGGGATTTTCCGCGTGAGAATACATTTACTATTAATAAAATCAATAATAAAGTTTCTCTTCCTCATGTTTATTTAAAAACATTTTTTTGTGATCAACCTTTATGTTTTTTGATTGATACTGGTTCTACAATTTCTATTGTTAAATATTCAAGTTTATTAAATCAACCAGTGCTTAACCCTGAAATTATTAAGCTTAAGGGCTTAAGCGATAATGATTCTTATTGTGTCTCGTTAGGTTCTATTCAACTTAATCCTTATTATCAACTACTTCCTAATAAAAAAATAATTTTTAATTATATTTTCCATGCAATTGATGATAATATTAATTTAATATATGATGGTATTATAGGTAGTGATTTTATTCAACATTTCAAAGTTGATGTACAATATTCTACTAATTCTCTTAATGTACAAGGCTACGTAATTCCCATCTGCTCTAATAAGATTTCATATGTTATACCTCCTCGTTCAGAGATGGTTATAGAGTGTCCAGTGTCTAATTTAGCAGAGATTTTTAATTTTTCAGATGCTTTAGTTCTTGATCAAAAAGTTTGTGAAGGCGTATATTTAGCGAATTGTATCGTCAGTTTAAAGCCTAATAAAAGAGTTAATGTTTCTGTCTTAAACACAACTGAATCAGAAATAAAAGTAGACAATTTTAAAGTTCGACTAACTCCGTTTGAATTGCCGTCTACTAAATTTGATAAAAGTACTGAGAAAGAACTTATTCATCAAATAAGCTCCACGAATATTGATCGTTCTGAAAAAGTTCTTGAGCAGATCAGGTGTTCACATCTTAACTTACAAGAGAAGAAATCTTTATTTAATTGCATTTCTAAGTTTACTGATATATTTCATCTCGATGGAGAATTTTTAACATACACCAATGTAATTAAGCATTCTATAAACACGGGCGATGCAGCCCCTATTCATGTTAAATCATATCGTTTCCCAGAAATACATAAAGATGAAGTTGAGAAACAAGTTAAGAAGATGTTAGACCAAAATATTATTCGTCCTTCAACTTCACCCTGGAGCGCACCCGTCTGGGTCGTTCCAAAGAAGCTTGATGCTTCCGGTAAACAGAAATGGAGAATTGTTATTGATTATCGTCGTTTAAATGACGTTACTGTTTCGGAAGTCTATCCTCTACCTCTTATAACTGATATCTTGGATCAATTGGGTCATTCAAAATATTTTAGCACGTTAGACTTAGCGTCTGGTTTTCACCAGCTTTGTTTAGATCCTAAAGATACTGAAAAGACAGGTTTTAGTGTTACAACTAATGGTATATCGGGTCATTATGAATTTACACGAATGCCATTTGGTTTAAAGAATGCACCCTCTACCTTTCAGAGAATGATGAATTTAGTACTTACAGGTTTACAAGGTCTTCATTGTTACATCTATTTAGATGATTGTATTGTATATTCTCATGATCTTGAATCTCACATAAATAAACTAGAGTTAATATTTTCTAAATTTAGAGAAGCAAATTTAAAACTACAGCCCGATAAGTGTGAATTTCTTCGCCGTGAAGTTGCATATTTAGGGCATGTTATCACAGATAATGGTGTGTCACCTAACCCTGAGAAGGTCAAGGCTATTTCTGAATTCCCTACACCTAAAACACCAAAAGACATAAAGTCTTTTCTAGGTTTGACAGGTTATTACCGTCGTTTTATAGAGAACTTCTCTCATATAACTAAACCTCTTACTACTTTATTAAAAAAAGATACTTCTTTTCACTGGTCTTATGAACAGGAGCATGCTTTTAACACCCTTAAACAAAAGCTTATGACAGCTCCTCTGTTGCAATACCCTGATTTCACGCAACCATTTATTGTAACTACTGACGCATCTAACTATGCTGTGGGAGCAGTTCTCTCACAAGGAGAAGTTGGCAAAGATAGGCCAATCGCATTTGCATCGCGCACTCTAAATAAACAAGAAGGAAACTACTCTACTACAGAAAAGGAACTTCTTGCTATTCTTTTTGGTGTTAATACATTTCGTCCATACCTATACGGTTATAAATTTAAGATCGTTACTGATCACCGCCCTCTTACCTGGTTATTCAATGCTAAAGATCCAGGTGGACGTTTATTAAGATGGCGTTTAAAGTTAGAAGAGTACGACTACGAGATAGTCTATAAACCAGGTCGAATAAATTGTAATGTCGATGCTCTCTCTCGATATCCAGTAAATGTTATTACTCGTAAACAAAGTTCTAATTTACTTAATACTTCTTTCGAGGAATTCTTTAAAATGCAATTTACTAAAACTATTCCTCATTGCGATACTAAAATTGAGGAACATAATAAAAGTTTACATTTAGCAAAACAAAATTCAATTATTTGTCCGGTATCTCTAGATTTTGACTACTCTATGCCATACTGTGAAAATTTGCTATCAGTGGTAGATAATTCCGCTGAGTTGCTCGAAGGTGAACGTGAACCTTATACTATTCAAACAGTTAGCGCTAAAAATAAAACTATTTATTTCTTATATACAAAAATTCACCATTTTAACGAAACTAGTTATAAAACTATTTACAACTTATTACTTAAATTAAGAAATGAAATGATTTCTAAAATAGATTATGATAAAGAATTCGCTATATCTGATTTTACAGAACCCTTTACTAGGTTATCTTATGTTAAAATTTACAATATTATTTCTTACATTTTTAATAACACAGGAATAAAAATTCATATTTATAAAAATCAAATTTTATATCCAACTCCTTCTGAAGTACCAAACATTCTTAAAGAAAATCATGGTACTACCATTGCTGGTCACCCAGGTATAAAACGCATGTTCAACAGATTAAAGTCTTCTTACTATTGGAAAAATATGCGTGCAGATATAGAACGTTTTGTTAAAGATTGTAAGTTATGCCAAATAAACAAGCCCTTGCGTGCTTGTAATAAGGCACCTATGATTATAACTTCCACGAGTACCAAACCTTTTGAACGATTAGCACTTGATATTGTTGGTACCTTGCCCGAAGCAGGTTTACAAAAATTTAGATATATTTTAACCCTTCAAGATGACTTAACTAAATTTTCGTGTGCCTATCCTATGATTACTTGTACAACCGACGAAGTTGCGCGTTCTCTTATTCATTTCTTTTCTTTATTTGGTTTTCCTAAAATGATACTTACTGACCAAGGCACTACTTTTACTTCAGATTTATTTAAGCAATTGACTAATATTTTAAAGATAAAAAACCTTTTTTCAACACCATATCATCCCCAAACTAATGGTGCTTTAGAGCGTAGTCACGCAACCCTTAAAGAATATTTAAGGTCTTTTGTCAATGACAATCAGAATGATTGGCATTCTTATTTGGCAACTGCTATCCTTTCTTATAACACAACTCCTCACTGTACAACTCAGTTCACTCCTTTTGAACTACTGTACGGTTATAAGCCAACTATTCCTAGTAGTGTTTATGGGTCTAGCGATAATACAACATACAACGAGTATATTCGCGCTCTACAATATAGGTTAAGATATTCACGCGAAAAGGCTATTGAAAATATAAATAAAAGTAAAGAATCTTCAAAAACATATTATGATTCTTCAGTTAGGCAAATAACTTATAAAACAGGTGATTTAATTTATGTAAAACATCATCATAGATTACGAAAAGCTTTGTCTCCGATTTGGAAGGGACCTTACAAAATATTAAAAGTACATGGTAAAAATAATGTTACGATTTGTTTAAATAAAAGACATGTTAAATACCATATAAATGAAATAAAACCCGCCTAATTTTAACATTTCTGTACAAAAATTAAACGAAAATGAAATGAAATTAAAAAATGAAATAGATAAATTGAACAATATATTTTCAGAAAATGCTAAAACGAACACTAAATTAATTAATTCAGAAAAAATTAATTCTCTATTTAATGTTATCGAAAGTTCTTTATTATCAATTTCTAACATATTAGATACAATTTTAAACTCTATTCTTTTCGCAAAAGCAAATATTTTACACCCTTATATTATAACTCCTATGAAATTATATGAGGAACTATCAAATAGTATCCAAACTAAAAGAAACTCTGAATTCCCAATCCCTTTATCGTTACAAAATATACATACTATTATAGATTTATCTAAACTAAATTCTTATTTCTATAACAATAAATTAGTGTTTGTAATTCAAATACCTTTAATTAATCCTTTAAGATTTAATGTTTATAAAATCCTACCGTTACCTACACCACGCGAAATAAAAAATTACCAAACTTATGTTTTGATACACCCTTCAAAGCTGTACGTGGCTGTAACGGATGATAGATTAAGTTATGCATTATTAGATAGTATAAGTGATTGTAAGTTAGTTAAAAATGAATACTTGATATGTCCATTACCTTCAATCTTATCTACTATTAATAATCCTACATGTGAAACTAAGTTGCTAACAGAAGTCACTCTATCTCTTCCTGAATTATGTGATTATAAAATAATTTATGGCAATATTGATGTATGGCAGAAATTAAAAGATGGAAGATATATTTATGTACAATCAAAGGCTAGTAAATTAACTGTAAAATGTAGCAATAATATTACTGACTATATATTGCAAGGAACAGGAATTTTATCTTTAGAAAATGATTGTATTGCATATTTTCAAACTTTACAATTTTACCCTTCTCGTAATTTTAATACTATTTTACCCAGCCAACTGTCTATAAATTATGATATTATTCAAGACGATTGTTGCAAGTATAACTTGATAAATGGAACATCTTTAAAATTATCTCCAATTACTTTATCTAATATTGATTTAGAATCTTTAAAAATGGCTTCACATAAATTAGACCATTTGGAATACGAAATAAACCAAGCCGAGAATCGAACACATATTGTTAAATACGGACATTATTATGCTATTTTATCAATTGCAACAATTTCTTTTATTATAGTGTATATTGTTTACAAAATTTTAAAGTGTTTTATGAGATCTAGAACGTCTTGTTGTATTCAAATTTATAATCAATGTAACGAGAAAACTAAAGATAGTAATAAAAGAGTTAATTCCATTGAGCTTACTGAAATCTCTGAAGAATGCGACAGGACGTCTATAAAAAGTCTTCCAGAGATAGAAATTAATAAAAAACGTAGTAAATTAGTTTCAAAAAATTTTGAGGGATCAACCCGAAATTTAAGTAATTTTTAAATACATTTTTAATTCGGACTATTAATTTCTATTATGGGACTTCTTACTTACTTGTTCTATTAATTTACAATGTTATTAAAATTTTAATATTGTTATTTGAATATTAGACAGTTTACTTTATTTTTTTTTCTTATATACCTATATACAATTTAATTCTATTAACTATTATTGTTTAATGTTAAATAAATCTTAATAAACTTCTCTAACTATTAGAAATAGTTCAACTAATAAATAGTAATAATATTTTTGTAAAACAAAAAATGTAATATTTAAATTATTTTGCCTCATTTTTTTGATATTTTTCAATTTGTATACTAACTACGGTTATTTTAAATATAACCTTCGTCAAAAGGGGGGAGATGTTATAACTATTTCTTACTTACTAAATTTGCTGAGGCAAGTAACGCCAAACGTGGCTTCTGTACTCATATAAAATGCCACTTGCACGTGGTTTGCCGCAGTCGATATTTGTAAGCCTATATTGGTGATGTACAATTAAACAGTTTTAAAAGTGAAGTGATTTTATTTTTTTGAAAAGAACCCACGGAGCGCCATCCTAACA
>DWOA01000151.1:0-10309 GCA_018250715.1 Telegonus anausis annetta | reverse complement strand
AAAAAGAGTGTGTGGTATGTTGTCAGGTGGCGCTGGGCCTGCTGGCGCAGTGCAAGCTGGCGCGCGGGCCGGTGGCGGAGGCGCTGCGCGTGGCGGCGCGCGGCGCTCGGCCCACAGAAAGGAGCTGTCGACGGCCGACACACGAGAACTCCAACAACACACTACGGTACCACTCAACATTTATCTCTCCGTTACTAAGCTTTACGATTACCATTAACATTCCTTAAATACGTACGGTTGTATACTAACAGAACATAATATGAAACCTATATGACGAGCGATAGCACTAGCCACTATCTGCTGGTTTCTATTCAACTGAACTCAAACCAATCCAAAGATAATAATTTACAATCAATACCGACTCAAAAACAAAGACATTGCGGGACTCGCGTCCCGCCAAAGATAAAGTGAGAACACAGAAGCGTGCTAAGAGAGGAAAAGGAAGATATAGATATCACAACACGGATACATTCAACGGAACGGAGTGAAGACAGCGGCTCACCTGCGTCCCCGCTCATTCTTGAGGGTGCCGCCATACTTGGGTCTAGTGCCGATTAAGTCAATTATCTCTGGGATACAACTGGCAAATATCGCCTAAACGCCGACAGACAAAACAAGACATTCACATTCAAGTCAAGTGAGTGTTCGGCCGGCGGGGAAGGGAGCCGCCGGCGCAGCGGCGCGGGCGACTCGCTTCCGGCCTGAGGCCAGCTGGTGGCGGGCGCGGGGCGCGGGCGGACAGCGGCGGTCGGAGCGCAGGCACTGCCGGCGCGGGCCGGGGCGGCGCGCGGGCGCGGGCACTGGCTGTGTGTGATCTCGGGACTCGTGGCGAGGTGCCGGAGCTAGCGCTACAGCGTGGCGACAGGCATCGTGTGCAAGCGAACAAACCAAACACTACTTCATCGACAGCATTACAAAACTTTACATCGGCTCTCTCCAGATCTAGTCTCGTTAGAAGGATTAAAAAGCTCAATGGTATCTCGAGTGTAATTTACGAAAAAAGGCATGTAGTAGTGCGTCGGTCGACCGCGCGCCTGTCTCTCGTGTTCGGGGAGAGGGGCGCGGCCGCCGGGAGCTAACTCTTCGAGCATGCGCCACGGCACCGAGAGACCGATTCTAGTGAAGGATTAATAAATTTCATTAGCAAACTCCGCATTCAATCAACCAAGTCAGATCGAAACCGTGAGAGGTAGGAAGGCAGGAAGCCGTGTGGAGCGGGGGCGTGAGAGCAGGGTACCTGCGGCGGACGTCCTTGTTGTACCGGCCGCCGTATTTGTTCCGCTGCGCCGCCAGCTCCGTGATCTCGGGGATCCAGCTGGCGAACACAGCCTACGATACACAGCAAACACCGTGAGGTGAGTGACCGCCCCCCCGCGCGCCCGCCCCCCCGGCCCGCGGCCGTGAACCCTCGCGCTCGCACAAGGCTGTGTGGCTTGAGTGTCGTCTGTCTGCGTGTGGCTGTGGCGTGGTGTGGACGGGTGCGGGACTTGGGTGCCGTGCCGAGCTACGCTAGCGGGAGCTACGTGACGGCAAGCCGTGACGGGACTCGTGACCGGGTGCATGCAAAGCCTGGATTCATACGCTAACTAATCGATGAACAGAACTTAAAAAGAAATCGGTATTGCCGGATACTAAACTAAGACGATGGGCATTCGGTATAGACGCTTGGTAGAGCGCGGACACGGGTAGGCCGTCGCGGCCGGCCTTCGGGCGGAGCTCGCCTCGGCGCTATCGGGACCGGCTCGGAAGCGCGGGCCGATAGTGCCGAAGTGATGACCCGCTCGCTAGCCGACCGAGGGACCGACGGGTGAACGCGAGTAGATAACACAATACATCTGACGGCACTGAGCAAGCTTTTGTTTAAGTGATGATTTCACATCGTCTTCGAGAGATCGAGCGATTCACACCTGGACGGCAAGCGCGATCGGCTGGTCGCGTCTCGAGCGTGCCGCGGGATGATTCGCCTTCACTTTCGTTTCAATTTATACATCAAACTGATACCTTTTTCCATGTTCACGCTTCAGCTCGCCACTGTACTTGGACCTACTTCCTACCAGCTCTATAATTTCAGGAATGCTACTAGCGAACATTGCCTGCAACAGACCATGGTGTCGATCGTACATCGAGTCTGCGCGCGGACACCATCGTGTGGTGCACGACAATGTCCACCTCGAGTCTCGGTATATCTATGGTGACGTACAGTAAAGTGTAGCCGGTAGCGGAGCGAAATAAAAAATAACAGGAAGGTGTGTGTCTACCGGTGATGTGAGCAACTGAACACAGCCAGGCACAGGTGCGCATGCAGATCGCGAGGTGGGAGGGGAGGGACGCGGCGCGGGAAGCCGGCGCGCGGCGGGGCGCCAGCGACGGCACTCGGCAGGACGCCTCCACTCCGACAATCTACGTGGCTTGTCTCGGACCACTGTCCCCATGTATACATCTCCAATATTTAAGCTTAGAGATACTCCGGCAGCACATTCGTGGTAATCACATAACAAAGCAAAAGAAAAGAAAACATCCATGCGATCGAAAATATTGCTCGAAGTGAAGCTCGTTTCGAGTTACGAAAGATGCTCCGTCGAAAGCGGTCGAGAAGTTAGTTAAGACATTGAGCGGCGACTGCGTCGGCTGGCCCCGGCAGACCGGGTCGTCCGGCGTGTCCGGGAACCGAAGTAACTTGGCATGCTCTAGTAGGTGCACTAGTCAGGCTTACAATCATTCAACGAGCTGTGCGTTAGATCAGTACAGTCCTCTACCAAGTCCCATGTGAGCTATGGTTATCTTATTACACTTTATCATAAATATTTCCTTTTGCTTTGTTATCAGTACAGCTTTGTATGCAAGGAATCGCAAGCGTAGCGCGGTTCGACGGGCTCGTCGCAGTATTGCGGAGGCAAGAGGACGATGTTGTTCAGTTTCGTCTTCAAAATGTACGGGGATTGAAATAACTTGCCTCTCCTTGCAAATAAATACAGTCTTAAAAGATTATTTTAGTGAATTTATCTTTACTCAAGGTTAATTAATTCAATAGAATATTTATTAGAAGAAAATAAATGAAATGAAACTTACCAAGCCGACGAGGAGAAAAAAAACCAAAAACGTTCTGCCCAGAACAGTATGACAGAACACATCACCGTAACCTACTGTGGACATGGTGACTATAAGAAAGTACACACAAGTCCAATAAGACAGCGATTGTGCGTTGTCAAAATCCAACGGATCTCCAGAATTTTCCAACTGAAATAGACGTGAAAGGTTTATTTAAGTACCTTTTGTTACGTTTCAAGGAGATTATTTTTAATTAGTGACAGCACAGTTCGTTATCCTATACAGTTGTATATCACGTTACTGAGATACCTATTATTGAATTTAGGAATTTGTCAAGTATAAATGATAAACCTTTAACTAATACGTAGACTTGGTTTCTTCTTTTCTATGATTTTATCGCTGTTATTGACGTCTTTATGATTTTTTAGTTCACTAACGGGATTCGAGACGAGCGCTATTTCGATTTGTTAAAACTTCCAGGATAAGTGTCCGTGTGTAGTTAGTATTGTATAATGTGGTTATTCTCCAAGTGACAATGAACTATCTACTGATTCTACGAATACAATGTCAGACTTACCAAATGAATAATACCGGCAGCGGTCAGCCACACGGATATAAATATAGAAACTAATTGCGCCAACCGAATTGAGCTCGATGTCTTTAATATATTGAGGTACTGCAAAATATCAGGCACGGTCATTAAGCGTAGAGCTCGGAGAAACCTTAGCCCTGGAAATAAACACACAGGTATTAGAAAAATTGCAAAAGAAATAAGTATTGAAGTAGCATACCACATGCTTTAAGTGTAAGTTATAAGTGTATTCTGTTTTTTTTAAATTGTGTGTTGTGAAGTTTCTTTCACCGCTATTTTTTTATAACTGCGAACTGCCTTGTGAGCTGGCGGTAAATTATTTATTTTTATTGACGTTCAAAAAGAATTCTATAAAGAATATGGGTACTTTGAATAAAATAACATTTGATTTTGATTATCATAACGGAATGGGTAATGAGCTTCACAGTTTGTTTTTGTATAAGTATACAAATATTATAACAAGACTGTCTTCATAGTTTCTTTGAATTAGTACTTCAGCTGTGTTTGTGTTGTTAGCTGTTATACACGATAGATATTTTGTAAGCACTCTACTACTATTCATTCATTATATTCATTTATTCATATTTTTTAACTTTGAAGTAGTACTTGTTATTATTAAATTGCATTTGGGAAATTATAAGATCGTTTTTATATAACAGTGGTTTATAATAAATATAGCATGTATGACGCGGGTGACTATCAAAACACAAATATTTGTGCAATTTTAATGATTATTGTTAATTTTGCGTAGCTTATAAACATTGATAAACCATTTCGGTTCATATAGTTTAAAGTGCAGCGGTCACCATAAGTAGATATTCGTTTGATATGAATTTAATTAAATCGAGACAAAGTCGAATTATTAATTAAGATATTTATTTTGCGTGGCGTTTGTAGGGTATTGTGTTCATTAAATTAATAAGGGTAGCGATTGTCAGTGTAGACCGCCTAAGTTATTTATTTATTTTGAGCGATATTTATAGAGTAAATTTGCACATTGTTAGTAGGTAGTATAAGTGATCCAAAAAAATTGTAATATCGCAACCTTTTTATGTAAATAAAATATTGTAAGTATTGTATTCTTATGTTGTCTGCATAATACACTGTAAGTATTCTTACCTATCCACGTTCTATCCAGGTATATTGATACAAAGGATGGGGGTATCGTGAAATAATCTACAAATGAATACATCTCGAGCATGAACCATAGTTTGTCACTAGCTGCTATAAACTGAAACAAAATCATCACAATTAACTTTTACATATTTTCTATTTCTGATATACTTCATTTTCTGATTTGTATACACATTAGACTACATATCAGAATATGTATACAAAACATATGAATAAAATTCAATCCCGGATTTGCAACGGATACCTAACTAGTGCGTATCACTGGTAGGTAAATTTTACATTTTTTAACGAAACATAAATAACATTTAAAATAATCAATAGGTAATACGTCTATCCATAATTCTCATCTTGAAGGATACTTACTCGTATAAAAAAGTAGACCATAAAAAATATGTTAAAGGCAAGGTCGATCTGCTGAGTGATATTGTCACTCCATTTCTGGCATCGCTCCACTTCCTCGCTGGAAACAGAAATAGTATTACGTGCATAACCCAACCGAGTTGTGAGAGGTGCAACGAATATACATACAGACTCAACATGTCACGGAAAAGCCAACGTCTAAAGTACACTTTCAGCTGACAAAGAAAACAAAAGCCAATCGTTGTATACGGTCAAATTTGATCCAAGTGGTCCATCATCAAACAGTCTGTAGTGCGATGATGAGACTTATCAGTGATTAAGCAAGCGGGGTTAGCGTACATTGATATTGGCAGTATTGTGAAGATATCGACACAAGATATCACTATATATTTATACATAAAATACAAAGATACACATCAATACTGCGTTACGATACAGTGCGTTTAAGCTGCGATAGCATAGTCTTTTTATTTTTCAAATAGTAATGTTCTTTTTGTATTGGAAAAAATCGTAGATACGAGACCATATTTGACCATCTACAAGCTCCACAACATACAACTATTTTCAGCAAACGTTTGGATCACATTTATTTGGCTTTTTCACTCACGTATTCCTTATGATTTGAGCAGTATCGTAAGATATTTTATAATTAATATTTCAGCTCTACAATTGATAACGAATTTGGTAGATATATAGAAAGAATTTTACCTGGACGCGTCAATGAAGTAGATGATCAGCGATGCTATACTCAGAATGAACACCAACACTACCTGGAATGATAGAATAATATCTTTTAAAATACGATGTTACATAATTATTCTTCAAACACAAACAAATACGACAATATCAGATATTTAGAATCGTAGTATCGTGGGGTTATAAAAGGCGCTTTTTTAACTGAAGTTCTTATTTAGCATACTGATATTAGGTATATCAGATACTTGGTGTCATTGCTGTATGTAAAAATCAATCCCTAACACCAAATAGGATTTTAACCCGATATGAAATGGATCAATGTGTTCTGCCTCTGAGGAGTAAGTTGGAGGTTATAAGTGCCTCATCACACCTTTGAAACCACAACACAGTACCAGCGCTTAAAAATGCTGTTATAAGACAGAATCCATCCATATAAATCCATATAAAATTCAATTCTATATAAATATTCGCATCTGTAAGATAAATTCAAATAGCCAATCATCTTTATTAGAATACCTAGTATTTAAATTAAAACCAATTCTAACACGTGTTTGATAAACTAGTACATCCTTTAATTCATACAATTGAAAGTTCAAGTTCAAAGTCAAGATTTAAATTGATAACCGGACCCTGTGGAGGTCACACGTGAGTAATATTCCGGCTCATAATATGATATTACAATCGCGTCGACGTTCATAACTCTTTGCAGGTCAAAGTTTCATTCGACTTGATATATTATTGTAGATGATACTCGCAATAGGTAATTTGATTCCATTTCAGCACCCTCCATTAATCTTTATTGCGTAGTATTATAATGTATGACACATATATGTACACACATATATTATGTACACACAGATTTGTGGCGCCGGCGTTGTTATGCATCTCTGAGTACATATATTACTTCCTATAGAGCCCTGTTTATCTACATCAATTCCTTGTATTTTTGTAGGTACATCTATTTTCTATTTTCTATTTATTCGTACACAAACCTTAAGATGGTTAAATAGAAGTTGCCAATGTTGGTATGGTGGCCTTGTCAAAACTCTTATTCTTATTAAATTTCTTTCTTTCTTTCTTTCAAAATTTATTATACAAGAGGCTACTGCTTATAAGGATTAACCTAAATGATTATATATCTATCTTGGCACACCCTTCAAATTAAAATATAGTAGCATAGCTTAGGACTGTGTGCAGCGTGTAGACAATTATATTTATAGAAAAAATAAAATTTACGTGTCTGTTTGTGATATTAAAATAACAAGATATTACTAAATGCGTATGAATATTTTTTTTGTCTGTCTGTCTATTTTGCTGAGGTTATCTTTTGAACGGCTAAACCGATTTTAATGGGACTTTCATTGGAAGATAGCTGAAGGTCTAAGACGTAACTAAGGCTATTTTAATTTTTGAAGAAGCATTGACGCGCGTCTCTCAAAGTTGTTCGCGAGTACGTATACCTTGGACAGATTTTACAGTTAGGTAAGAATAACTTCGAGACAGAAGCCGGTAGGAGGATTCAGTTGGGCTGGGCAGCATTTGAGAAGCTTCGTCATATATTCTTGTCGCCCATTCCACAATGTTTGAAGACCAAGGTTTTCAATCAGTTCGTCCTACCGATCATGACTTACGGAGCTCAGACGTGGACAACGGTGGGACTGGCCCATAAGCTTAAAATCGCTCAGCGAGCTATGAAGAGAGCTATGTTAGGTGGTTCCCTCAAGGATAAAAACCGTAACGAAGAAATTCAAACGTATAGCTCATAAGGCCAGCAAGCTGAAGTGGCAATGGACCGATCACATCTGCCGTACATCCGACAATCGTTGGAGTAAACGGTTATTAGGGTGGAGACCGCGTCTGGGTAAACGTAGCGAGGGACGCACGTCCTGCACGGTGGCGCGATGATCTGCGCCAGGCGGCGGGAAGTAATTTGATAAGGAGAGCCGAAGATCGGGCTCAGTGGCGCACCCTGGGAGAGGCTTATGTCCAGATGTGGACTAATACGGGCTGATGATATATTAACGCGCGCTCCACGCGCATATGACCGCCGTCGTTCCATGCGAGCGTGAGCGTAGAGCTTACCTATGTTTAAATATGTATGCATTTTTACTTCTTTATCGCAGGTGAAACCGCGGCGATCAGCTTATTATAACTATTATTCGTATACGCATTCTTCTTGAATTTTTATTTTTATAATTTGGAAGTAGCAAACGAGCATGCAGCCCAATGGTAAGTGGCTAGTGCCGCCCACATGGACATCTGTAATCAACCCCATATAAGATCAAGATTCTTATCTGTGGTTGGCTATAAATGCGTTGCTACCTCTAAGGACGTAGATGGAACTGCTCGGATAAGTAGGTTCCGGGACCAGAATAGGGCTACGATATCCCCTGCCTGTCATAAGAGGCGACTAAAAGGGGCTTCCGGTGTTGCGGGCGGCTATAGTGGGAGCTCGAACCATCCATTCCGGCGACCCCGGGAAGGACGGCGGTACGTGTGGTCGCATACCGTCGTAAACACCAGTCGGTGTGGTGAGCTGAAAGCTCACCAGGGTAGAGTCCATTGGGGCATTGCGCACAGAGGACTACTGTTTGTAGTCTTCGGCCCCGTAGTCCTCTATGTAGCGCCGAGGACGGCCACCGGAGAGGTTTTAATGCGGTAAAAATCCCACATAAACCGGCGTCGCTCCCACTGCGTTCGGTACCTTTTGAAGGTATCCCCCTAGAAAAAAAAAAAATAGGTGTGTCATTTTTAACAAGTTAATAAATGCTTAAATGAAATAAAGAATTCCAAGAAACATAATTATTTAATTATTTTATGTTATGACTTATGCAATAATTTAGATAAACCTAAGACTATAATGTTATTACAAATCTTTTTTGTTAGATACTGTGCGAGAGTTTTAAAAACTCATTTTTTTCTTACTCAATCATTAGCTACTTTATTTTGACTAGTAGACCCGCACAGTGGTCGAAATTACCATAATGAAAAAAAAATTAAATTATACATCCAAATAAAAACCTTTTATGTGTATTTTTCAATAGGAGCGCTCCCATTATAAGGAAAATTGATTAGGCTTCATTTAAACAATAACGCATTTTTAACATAGAAACAGACTTTATTAACCGACTTTGAAATACTAATACTATAGCCGCCCGCAACCCCCGGAAACCCCTTTTAGTCGCCTCTTACGACAGGCAGGGGATACCGTAGCCTTATTCTGGTCCCGGAACTACAGGGACAAAATTAAATGTACCCATGGCTAATCTCATACTTCTCTGTGTACGCAGTATAAAAAAAAAATGATACCACAAATTTTCGCTTCCGTATTAATACATGATAACCGTTGTTTAAAAATACACTGAGACTGCGAAATAAACGCTAAAATTTAATCGAATGTAACGTCAGAATCGACGACTGACGTGGCTGACAGCATGTTAAATATTTTTGTATACCTACCTGCACTTTATTTTCATACGCCATGATATTCAAAGCAACGACGCTGAGTTCCGTTTAACAATTTATTAAAACCTGTGCATTTTTTCCACTTTAAAATAACTATTTCGTATATTATGTAAGTAAAAGGTACTAACTACCTGGTCCCTGTAGTCCCGGGACCACAATAGGGCTACGGTATCACCTGTCTGTCGTAAGAGGCGACTAAAAGGGGGCTCTCGGGGTTGTGGGCAGCAATATTGGGAGCGGTATGCGTGGTCGCATACCGTCGTAAACACCAGATGGTAGGATGAGCTTTAATGCTTATCTGGGTGGAGCCCGATGGGGCAACGCGCTAAGAGGGCTGCGTTCCTCTGGAGATCTCGGGGTCCTTTTTGCAGCGCGCAGCGCTCAGAACGGCCACCGAGGGGGTTTTAAAAAAAGGTACTTAACTATCTATGTAATCGACCGATAACGTTAACTGTAACTTTAACGATATATTACGTAGGTATAATTCTGTAACAATAAAGATTCCAAAAAAAACTACTCTTTTTAAAGCATACATATTATAGATAGGTAACTAGGTATATAGGTAGTAGTTCTAATACGAAAACCGTATGTAAGCATGCCTTTTCACAAGAGACGTGTGAGGTAGCTAAGCTATGGATGCCGGTCAAATCTAAGAGAATTATTAGATTCTCATTCAATGAACGTTCAATCTAAATCGGGCAATCCCATTGGTAGATTCGACACACTTGTATAGGATAACATAGGATAGAATACCTTGCACATTTTAGATATAATGGCACTCTAAGATATCTAATCGGAAAAATATATGAACGCTCTTTTTATAAAAATATCTGGATGACCGAGCTTTGCTCGGTGTTTTTTGTAAATCATGTTTTTTTTGGAATTATAAACGAATACTTATAACGAAAATAATTAATAATTTTAAGCAAAAAAGGGAAAAAAATAATAAAAAAAAACAATCGGACCAAGATTTGAATCCTGGTTTCTTGCGCCTGAAGGCGCCCGATTTTCCGA